>JARTUT010001373.1:0-122361 GCA_030674115.1 Micraspis discolor | reverse complement strand
CAATCGTTTCTATGCGTCTTGCTTCACTGTCGTTGATCTGAGTGCCTGGAAGTTTTGACAGAGTGATTGTGCAAGTTCATGTTGATTAAAATCGTAATAAATATAGCTTGGAATTTGGAACAAGGAATTTACGTGCTGAAAACTAACATAGTTGACTGTAGTACTGGATTCAGGTGTTCAGGGTTTTGTTTTCTGACGGAGTTTAGCTGCATGTGATGGAATTTTGTAACTTAACAACGACTTCGACACCCTAACCTCAAATTTCGGTAGGCAAAATAAGTACACTTACGTATTGTTAGAATTAGATTATTATGGTTTTGTAATACTTTGTTGTTTTGTTGTGATTGATGTTCTTTATATACTTGTAGATGCCCTGAAGATGGATTAAAATAAATCCGAAAGCTCGGCTAAGAAAACAAGAGTATCATTTTGGTGTAGACCAGGCCGATTCCCTTATTTGACCTATATATATATATTTACATCCCGCTATATTTAGGTCCTCATCCTAAAACGCAGACATATATCCTCCACCAGAAAGAAAGCGTATAGGCAGAATATTCTCAAAGTATATTACATAATTTGATGTCCTTAATACGAATCCAACGAAATATCAGTGACTTTTTTTATTCATTTTCCTTCAGAATTCCTATCCATAGGTCAACCATTCAAACTACAGTATGTAGGTCCACCTCGAGTATACTTCCATTACTACACTGCAAACCGTTGATCCTCCGGAGGGTAAATATTATCCACCTTACAGTGGTTAGGTCAACCGACATGGTTGCCATCTTTTCAATCATATGATGTTGTGATCACGACAATTTGGCGCGCTATTTTATCGTTATTCTACGTTTCGGCTCTTGATAGTCGCCCTATAAACATCATTCAGTTAACTATGGTCAGTGTATGGTGCAGCTCTGAAAGATTCCAAGTAGGAAATTACTTTCAAATGTTGTTAAATGTTTTATGCAGATTTGAGTTATGAAGAAACATCGTGAAATATGGTACCAGGTTACATTTTTGGTTACATTGTTTCTAGTGAAACAGCGAGCTATCGTTTTGTCCAAATTTCTTTAATTTTCGAATATCGAGTTGAAAATATTCTCAATCGATTGGGTTTGACTTCCTTATGAAGAATCCATGATAAAATTTGAGTGTTCCTGGTCCTCCGGCGGTCGCGTACTTTCTATCTTCCGAACGAAGGGACCTAGAGTTTTTATATTTTCAGAATAGGTTGATTGTCTAAATATCTCGGTTGAGTTCGTTGAAATTTGGTTCATGTAATAATTCCTTGAATATTCCTCTAATCAATTTCAAACTCAAAAAATGTTTACATAACGTTGGCAGAAAGGAGTGTGTTGAGTTTCGAAGGAATCGGCTCGATAGAACATTTTTTAAAAATCCCAAAATATTTTTCTCAATACTCGTTACCTCATCAGTTATTAGTCAGAACAGACAACAAAATTTTGGGTTTTATGAACAAAATAGGTACTTAGCATATGTTGAAGTTTCATCATCATAGAGTTCAATTTCCAGAAGATATAAGAGATTTTCTAAAAATGATGTTACAGATTATATTTCTCCATGGATTCACACCACTGTGATCATCTATAAGTATCTGTGATGGTATTATTAATTTTAAGCTAAGTTTTTATAATGAGTGAAGTTATTAATTGTCCACTGAGAATTTAAATTTCTACTTTGCCAGAGCAAGGGTAAATATACGAACTCAAGCCCCTGCTACCGAAATACTAACTTCACTTTCAAGTGGTGCACATTTATCCAAAAAACGAGGCTCTGCCGTGAACAAACCCAAGAGCTCATGAAGGGAGTATAAGTAATAAGACTCCAGGCCACCCAAGGCCTGACAAGAGGCTCATCGTCGCAGACCTTCTGTGCCATGGATAAACCAAATGTCACGCCTGTAGCCAATGCTGCGGGAAGGGCGTGCTTCTTTTGGCTATATCAATCAGACGTAGAAACCCTTCAGCACTAATTTCTAATGTTCAGAATGTGGCAAAGCTCTTTTCAGTCATCGTAGGACCCATCACAGGTGATTATGAACGTTTCGTTAAAACCATGTACCCAACAGCTACAGTGAAGTGTCTTTTCCACCAAAATTTACCTTGATGAGAGTTATACAGAAAGCAATATCTAAGAGGAACCGTAGAATGGAGGAAGAGAGCTGATAGGCAGATTTGGAAGGCGAGAGTGCTACGCCGCAGGAAGATGCAAGAAGTTTGGCAGCAAATAAAGAAGAGTTGAAAAAATATTTCCAGTTACAAATAATAATAGATTATTGGTTATTTATTGAATGAAAAATTCAGTTCGAGAGTGAGGTTCGAACCCGGAAGAGTGGGAAAATATTAAAATTCGATAGAAATGACGTACTGTCAAAAACAATCTACTTCAATAAACGGTTTCAACTGATATTTTTCACCTCTATTTCAATATGAAAAGCGCCAACATATTGTCACTCTGATCCCCATCCCAATATCTAAATCACTGATAAATCACTGGAACTTGAATTGATTGAAAATTGTTGACACTTGAAGCCAATAGCTCTCGTCCAAAAGGCAATCAGAAATCACATGAACCAAGACAAATTTTTCAGTTTTGACACATCAAATTATTGAGCGTTTGTTTTTTTTTAAAGTGAAGGTGGTTGCATTTGTAGCTATTTATTTTTTTGAATGTAGTTAGACTACTATTTTCATTACGATTTTTATGACTGTTACAACAATAATTTGATCAGAAATTAGAACCTTTACACATTTCAATACCAAAACATGCCGAATTTCACGAATTCCGAAATGACTGATATGCATTTCATGTATGGTTTTGCAAATGGAAATGCAAGAGAAGCTAGGCGTCTTTACATGGAACGCTATCCCAATAGAGTGATACCAAATCATCGAATGTTCTCTGATATTCATAGGCGTCTTTCAGAAGCTGGATCTTTTTCCACGGAAAGAATTAATGCTGGGAGACCACGCAGTGTGAGAACACCACAACTCGAGGCAGTTATGAACGAAATAGAACAACATCCAAGAACTAGTACAAGAAAAATTGGTGCACTTTTGAATGCACGTCATCAAGTTGTTTGGCGGATCTTGCTGGATTCTCTGCTATATCCTTATCACATTCAGAGGGTGCAAGCTCTTCTGCCTCGAGATTTTCATCCGAGGGTTAGTTTTTGTCAGTGGTACGTCAGTAGACTATTCATAAATCCTTATTTTGATTGCCAAATTCTTTTCACTGATGAAGCCTGTTTCTCAAGGACTTCAATTATCAATTTTCATAATGAATACGTATGAGCTGAGGAGAATCCGCATGGATAAGTAGAAACCCTTTTTCAAGAGCAATTTTCACAAAATGTGTGGGTGGTAATATTGGTGATGATTTGATTGGTCCTTTCTTCTTGCCAGGTCGACTAACAGGTCAATCAAAAAGACATTTTTAGAAAACGATTTGGCCTTGTTATTGGAAGATACCTCTTATGCTACGACGAGAAATGTGGTTCATGCATGACGGTGCTCCTGCTCATTTTTCAGTTTTGGCAAGAAAGTATTTGGACGAAAATTATGAAAACAGGTGGATTGACGGGGTAGTCCTCAGTCATGGCCCGCCAGATCCCCAGACTTAATTAAATGTTTAGATTACTTTTTATGGGGCCACCTGAAATCTCTACTATACTCGACACCCGTGAACACCGTAGAAGAACTGAGAAAATAGGCGCATTTGATACAGTTAGGAATATTCCGGGAGTGTTAGAAAGAGTTCGGTCGTCTATGAGACGAAGATCAGAAACTTGTATAACAGTTGGGAGAGGACATTTTCAACAATTGCTGTAGTTCAGTCTTTTGCGGTTACTTGATGGGGTGTCTTGTTATGATTTTTTTTAGTTTTACGTTTCCTGTTGTAATACATTTCTTGTGTTGATTATACGAGTTTATCGAATCTTTATGAATCATCGATACAGATCAGGAAAATTTCCATAAAAACTGACACTGAATTCATTGACCACAGCTTACAAACTGACCTTTCGATCATAATTTGGATTTTCACGAGGATTTCGAGAGAATCGATCAAAAATTTTTTTCTCGAAATCGTTGGTAGATACGACAAAACTACATGAGACCGAAAAGTTTAGTATAAGAACAAAGCTTCTTTTAACATTTTTTCAAATTAACAGTTGCTCACCAAAAAAAGTTCTGCAGAAGAACAGGTGGCAGTGTTCCAGAATAAATATCACCCTGTAGATTATCTATCGAAATTGCAATCTCACGTGGTGAGAACTCTCAAATGTAATATCTATGCCAAATTTCAGTTGAATATCTCGTGAAGTGTAGATACTATGAGAAAAAACTTGAAAAAATTCAAACTTCAACACTCTGTATCTCGAAAACGAAACGTTTGCGACCCCATGTTTATGGGACTCTTTTTTCTTAAAATCACTTAAGGAATCTCCCTTTTCGTTTGTACGTTCAATTTATGAACACCCTGTATATATAAGTATCTCCTTTATGTTAAGAATAATGAAAGCTTTATGCACAAATTATCGAGTCGTCATCATTATTCTACAAGACATAACAGTGTTTCGGAAGTGCCAGTTCATGCAAAATCTAAATAAGAGCGCTGTCCTTTATATCAGAGCATACGTCTTTTTCAATCATCTTCCAACAAAAATTAAGATATTGGGTGAACTTCATTTCAAGAAGGCAATAAAGCACCTATTGTATGATGGATGTTAAAATTCGGTGGCGGAATTCACGAATGACGCCATGTTGGATTTGTGATATGAGATTATTTTATCTGTATCTCTTTATACCTTGGTTTGCCGATCTGTCCTATACTTTTGTAGTCTTAATGGATCAATAAAGATAAATATTATTATTATTATTTAGCAAATATTTATGTGGGTACTGAACTGAACTCAGAGCAAAATTACTCTCGTTTAATCGGTAGTCCTGACCTCAAGTCAGTGCTTTTCTAATTTTTTTCAATAATTAATCCAGGAAATTATCGCGATCTGAATTATCCGAGAAAAAGACCTTTGGGAAAAAACCGTAACTTTCGAACGGTAGGTACCGACCAGAGGTGTCGTTTTCAGAATTATTTGAAGATGATGAAGAAACGATGTGAATCCAAAAAATCAGCATCTTTCTACTTAGCTTCATCTGAGCTGTGTGTTTGATCAAATTTGACCAATTTTTGACAAATTTTTCACTAAAAGTGGATTATTTCCCAAATTGCTGAAAATACGAAAAAAACTATATTCGAAATCTACGCCCTCGATTTAGTAAATGACGAGACCTGCATCGATATAAAGTGAAAAAATTTTTTCGACTCGACACTTCGGACCCGAAAATTAGCGAAAAAACTCCCTAGACGGAAATCTACAATTTATATATCTCGATTAACGATTTTTCCTTGATTACTAGTCAGAGCCCGTTGTTGATTTTTATGTGTTTAGGTTTTCTGCATCCCTATCTTTTTGAGAGATATGGGGAAATTAGATAATTTGTCAATTGACAAAAACGTTTCTCGAGTTTCACTACCAATTGAAAACTACAATGTTTTGTTCAAGAAAACGTGGATCTCGTTATTTACCAGATCGAGGGCGTGGATTCCTAATCTGTTATTAGTTTTTATGTATCATCAGTAGATTAGGAATTATGACGAAATGAATCATTCTTATAACCCCTTGCGACCTAACAAAAACACATGCGACCAACATAACCCTATACAACTATACATTTATTCAATTATTTATTATTTATTCAATAGAGTAAAGTATCTTTACGCTTATGAAGAAGAAAGTCGGACAAATATCGTGAACGCACTTCTTTCTACTCGGCGATCTCTCCAAACTCAAGCCAAACTTGCAGAATAGGCGATATTCTCATTTAATTTGGATTCATTCTTGGTGAATGCAACGTTGTCAATTCTACGGAGGACCTATCCACTGTAAGTTAGTTCTGACGTATACATGGAGGAGTGATCCACCGTAAAATGTAAATTGCATATACTCATAAGGGTATACGCGAGCGAGAGCGCCACCAATGAGCGAGTGTGCAAAGCGCTGAACTAAATTATATAAAAATGCGAAATTCCAGTTTTCAGTCGTCCATCTGAAAATTTTATGGTAGACTCAGGGTGATGTTTGTAAGCGTTTAGCATTGATTGTGTTAGGTCCTCCATATACGGAAGACCTATCGACCCCGGAGGACCTATGATATGTAAATCGGGTGTTGATGGAGGACCTAAATATAGTGGGACAAATATATATATATATATATATATATATTGTATTTCTATTATATGAACTTTATCCCTACAAATATCACGCTAAGTTTTTTCTACATGGGACAAATGTAGAAAGTATTAACAATACGTTAAAGAAAAGTCTCATTTAAAAGTGCCCACCCTCAATAACTCAACAACGATTCAGAATTTGAAGCAACCCCACAGAAAGAGGTGCAGGAATTTGAATAGGAAAAGTGGGTAGTTTTGTTGCACAAATGTATGCATGGAATCAAATTTCTGCGAACCTGCAGTATGTGATCATTAAATGAATATCCACAAAGTTACAGGGTGTTTTTTTTTATGAAATTACAGTACCGATAAAAGTAAATATGGCTGATTCAACAATTGACAGTCGAGAATGATGTGTAATTCACTTTCTAGCTTCGACACATTTCACAAGTAACCTGAAGGAAGCATCTTACGATACTAGTTGACACCACTTTTTTTTCATTCGAGAGAATCGATCCTGGTCCGTTTGACGCAGCTGATCTCGAAGATAATTTTCGCAAGAGGATGTAGGGTCAGTAACACCGTTCACAAATCAGAAGCGTCGGGCTAAAAAGCTTTTCTCCCGTCTCCGTCGGAATTCATTGAAAAAATTAATAATCCGAAATCTTCGTTTCGGTTATTTTCAATTAGCTCACCTGATGACGAATGTGAGTTGGGAGCGGAAACGTTCTGATTGAATTTCGAGCAGAATTAACTGGCCCCGGTAGGATTCAACTCTAATGGGCCAAAAATTTATTTAAAATTAATTTATTTACTCTGCACCGGCTAGTTATTACATGGACATTAACTTTTTTCTTTGGGTGACTTCGTTTACGGATAGACCTCTGCTCTTGGTGTCCATGTTATTCTATTGCGAGTAATTATAAGGGAATGATCAACATAGCATTAAAACAAAAAATATTAAATTATTGTAACGATATCGAGTACAGACCTGGCTTCCGTGAGCTGACAGAGGTTTAATTTAATTTTTTCGTATACTTAATATTATTATGCAGGGTGAGTCTTTGACCAGTGCGTTAATTTAAACCGAAAATTTTTGAAGTCAAATAAAATATTTTCTTCCTACAACATTTTTCCAAATTGGGCCGTGTTCAAAAGATAATGGGTGTTGAAATTTCTTGAAAAAATTGCATTTTCACCTGTAATATTCAAACGACATCATCAATTGAAATGATCTCTTGTAGAAGGTTTTTGATGACAGTCATGCACATTTTGGCATCAATAGATTTATTCCATTTCTTGTGGGTTTCTCTCTACTACTGTACAGATTGGTTAAATTGCATGAAAAACAAATATCACTTGAACTAAAGGTTCTTGTCTTGTACTTCCTATTATCATTAGTCTTTTTTGCAGATAAAATTATTCCTCATCTTATTTCCTGATTTGCACCATTTTTAATTAAATCGATATAATTTTGTCCAAATTTTCTGATTTTCCCAAATCCAACTCTGTGCTGAAATGATTCAATAATCAGATTTTTTCAATGTTGCCATATTTAACGTCTTTCTTTATAAAATATTTCTATAAAAGGTTGGGGAAATCTCTCTATGGTTCCACCACTAAACACTATAGATGAAATTAACCACTGAACAATTTTTGTCTTACATTCACCACAAAATCTAAATTGCCATTTGCTGTATTTATTATCGACGAGTCTAGCACCTTGTTTAATATTTAACCCAGGGTAATATTCCATAATAAATAGAGAAAAAATTTTCATCACTCACATAGGTACTTCGGTATATTTTCATGGTGACCGTTGAAATAGGTAATGTATTTTCTCTCAGAACCTGTTAAATTGACGACTTGTCTTCATGAAGAGTTGGTTCTTTATAGCTTCAGACTTTCAGGGTTCATTAAATTATATATATTCAAACATAGCAATGCTACAAATTAAGCTCATATGAACTTTTAAAACTTAGAACCCTGTCTCCTAGATTTGTTTCGTAAGTTTGTAGAAGTTGTTTCACATCTTTATTTCATACACTGATTCAACCTGGTTCACAAACTTAGGAGATAATAGAATTTGACTTTGTTACAATATAATATTTTTGAATGTTTGTTATGATGCTTGTATAATTAAAATTCCATCAATATTGAAACTAGAAGCTATAGGCTCATCAACAAGAAAGATTAGAATGCATTTTCCGACCATAATCGTTTCATACCGAATTGAATATTTGAAATTATCGAACTTCTCCTTGCAATATTTTCCACATTTGTTTTAAAAAAGCTACAAAAACCTGTTGAATGTTTCAAACAGAATCAAAACAACAAGGAACCATAAAGCACTATTTTATAATATTTCAATGTGGTAATAATTAACTCTAGTTAATTGAGAACAATTATAACTGAATATCAATAACGGTTTCAAATATTCTATTTCATTTAAAAAAATTTTATTAGTTATTAATTTTTTCTCTCCTGGGGTTCGGTAATAAATAAATATTCTATGGTAAGGTATTAAAATTTGACATAATCTATGAATAACCATTAATTACATAAATTACAATGAATTTTTTGTTTAATTCGTAGAGAACGGTTGATTATAAATAAAAAGAATCAGCTCAACTAGTTAATTGAAAAATAGAAATATGAAATAAACCTTTATAATCATTTAAAAATTTTTATTGAATGAAATTTTTCTTTAAATGTCATAAATGACTGTTTCAAAAGAAGTTTTGGAAAAAATTTTTATATTGAAATATTTCATTTGTTCATAGAAAATTTATGAACAAATGACAATTCGTGTATTTTTGACGACCAAAATTTATGAATGTAATTTTAGGGGTACTCACCATGGATACATTTATGAATAAATATTATTATCATTATTTTTTTGTCTTATAAATTTGTTTCTCTATTTCAGTGTCGTAATGAGTTCATTACAGGACTAAAAACAGTGCTGTAATAAACTAATTACAGCATTGTTTTTAGTTATATTTTTCATTTTGTGGTTGACAACACTGACATCCTTTCCTCTCAAATGTCAACTCGAGTCCTTTGCATGTCAATTTTCGTATCAGTCACACCAACGGCGAAAATAAAATACAAAAGGCATTAGGAGGTATAATCTGAATTTTTCATTGAATTTTAAAAAATTTCTCACAATTCTTGACTGAAATAAAGAAAATATCGTCTAATACTCGTTGCAGAAGGCAATTCCAACACTCATGTGTTCAAAAACTCGCTGCTTCGTCGCTCGTTTTCGAATTTCGCATTCGTGTTGGAATAGGCGCCCATTCTGCAACTTGTGTTAGAATATACTATTTTTTAACATTTAAAAATATTAAGTGACAAATGTAAAATTTAACTATACGGTAAATTCTAATCCATAAAGTCAAGCCCAAAACACATCATCATCATGATTTTGTCATCGTTAATCTAGAAATGAATTGGTCCAAGCACGGGCCCCTGGGGTACTCCAAGATCTATTCAGATCGAATTTGGCGTAGGTCTTCATCCGATAACCTATTACGATGAAGCTACTCGAAGCTGTAGCAATGATCAAATTTTTATCGATTCGCTTGAACATAAACCAAGTGAACTGCTGAAAGGGCACAAGGAATATAATTTTTCCCAATTATTTCCGGCGCCGAAATCCTGAGTTTCTCCGGGCCGAGAAGAGTATTTAAATTTCGACAAGATGTAAATGGATGTTTCCGAGGAACGGGAAAGGACCACTCGCGGTGCAAGATTGATGCTTTGATGGCGATGGGTCCAGCAGCTGCCTGCGGGGGTCGCGCGGACTCTTCGGGGTCCACGATCCTCCCTGCTTGTCACGGGTCATGCGTTGAACTCAAGGAAAGGGACGAAAGAATTCCCGAGGGGGTAGACTTGAATAGAGATTGTGATTTCTGCAAATTCTCTGATGATCAAAAATTAAAAAGTTTTTTGATGTTTTACATATTATGGAACCTGAAAAAAAAGGTTTATTGGTTTAATAGCCACTGTTTTCTTGGGATTTGGACAAAATCGCCACTCAATAAAATAATTCTTCAAAATATCCAAATCAGAAGATAGAATGTTCTCCAGAGTATGGAAATCCGAATGGTGCTACACAATAGCAATGCCATCAGCATAAATAAATTCCTAAGATGATGTCGTAAATAAATCACTGAGATATAAATTGAAAAGCAAAGTGGCTAGAACTGAGCCTTGTGGAAGACCTTTTTTCAATGTTTTGAGATTGTTACTCTTAATGTCAACAAAAACACGAAACCTTCTATCAGATAACATATTTTCTAACAATCTTACCCTTTTCCCACACTTCAGATGGAAACAGAGTTTGAAAATTAATCCATCTTTCCACATAGTTTCATAGTTTCAATAAGTCCCCAGACTAACCCAGAGATGGCGCGTAGTAAACCAGTAACCCCGTCTTTCTAGAGTAATAACCTTTGCTTGAAACGTGTCAAAATTTTAAGTCGATCGCACCAGAAACAACTGAGTTATCGAGGTTGGATTAAAGTAGTTTGTTAAAAAAATGGAAAAAACCGAGTTTCGTGTTCTGATAAAACATTGTTTTTTAATGGGTAAAAACACCGTGCAAGCAAAACAATGGATTGAAAAATGTTACCCGGGCCCTTGTCCATCAAAAGCAACGATTTGTCGGTGGTTTGCCGAGTTTAAACGTGATCGTACCGACACAAATGACGCGGAACGCTCGGATAAACCTGTGGAAGCCGTTACACCGGAAAATGTGGGTGAAGTGACAAAAATTATAATGAAAGATCGTAAAGTGAAGCTCCGTGAGATTGCAGAGATGACACAGATATCATATGGAAGTGTATTTACTATCCTTCATGAAAAATTGAGCATAAAAAGGTTTTTTCCAAGTGGGTGCCACGATTGCTTTTGATGGAACAAAAACAGCAACGAGTCGATGATTCAGAAAGCTGTTCACTATTTACTCGCAACAAAAAAGATTTCTTGTGTCGTTACGTGACCATGGACGAAACATGGATACATCACTACACTACACTACACTAGAGACTCAAGAGAGTCGAAGCGGCAGTCAGCTGAGTGGCGCACAGCTGGCGAAAGCCGTCCGAAGCGCCCGAAAACGCAGCAGTCAGCTGGCGTCAGTTTTTTGGGATACGCATGGCGTGAGTTTCATTGACCACCTCAAAAAAGGTAAATCGATCAACAGTGATTATTATATTGACTTGCTGGTGCGTTTGAAGGAGGAAATCGCAAAAAAACGACCGCACATGCAGAGCAAAAAAATCCTCTTGATGTCTTGATGCAATGCACCCTGTCACAAGTTGATGAAAACAAAGGCAAAATTGAACGAATTGGGCTTTGATCTGCTTCCCCACCCTCCATACTCGCCATATTTAGCCCCCAGTGACCACTGGCTCTGCTGATCTTGAAAAAATGCTCCAGGGAAAAAGATTTGGTTCAATTGAGGAGATCATCGCTGAAACTGAAGCTTATTTTGAAGCGGAAGATAATTTTTTTTATCAACATGGTATTGAAAAATTGGAAAAGCGTTGGAACGATTGTATCACCCTAGAAGGTGATTATGTTGATGAATAAAAAAAAATTTTACAAAAATAATTTTGTTTTCATTGTTAGTCTCGGGACTTATTGATCCATGTGTTATGCCGAAGATATATATATATATATTCTTTTGAACTTTTGGCTGACAATATTTAATTAGCAAACAATAAAGCATATAGATCATATAGATCAGGGGTTAGTGACGGGGTGTCATACAATTCGGCGTATGACATAAAAGCCTAGGGAAAAAACCCCTGTGAAAAAAAACCCTGGCTCCCCGTCTAAGTGTGAAAATACAAAAATAAGCTGAAATATATTTCAGGGACTTCTTTCTTCAAGAGTGATCTTCTATTGGTGGAGACAGAGACTTCTTTAAGGTGTTCACATTGAATCTGGAAATAAAAAGACAAAAGCAGAAAAAAGAACTGAATAACAAAAATACCTATCATATTCGTTTGAAATTTATAACCCATTCCAAGAAAGAGTTGGAAACATCATGAATAGCCCTAAAACCATCTTGAAATTTATATATGGGACAACTATCGATGAGATGAGGTATTGTTTCTTCTGCTTCTCCACATTCACAACTTGCACTAGGAACTGAGTTCCATTTAAATAGCATACCATTGGTACGACCATGACCTGTTCTCAAACGATTAAGAACTGTCCAAATTTTTCTTGGAAGATCAAAACCAGGAACTTTTTCAGAAGGATCAGAAACGAGATATTTATTGAACATTTCGTAAGAGTTCCACTCAGTCTTCCATAATTCTTTATCACTTATGTTCATATTGAAGAACGTATTATGCCATAATGGTTTACGTGACTTCAATCTGGGAATTCTATTTTGTGGAAAATATGAAATAATTGGGAATAAATTGGGAAAAGAATGATATTTATTCCAAGAATTCAGAGCTGCAGTCTGTCTGCGAATATGGGGAGGGACAATATTAGACAATACTGGTAACCAATGAACCGGTGTAGATCTTATGGTGCCAGTAATTATTCTCATGGATGTATTCAATTGTGCATCTATTTTTTGTGTATGTGCACTATTAAACCAAACAGAGCAACAATACTCAGCTGCAGAAAAGACTAGGGCTAGAGATGCTGTACGAAGAGTGGAAGCATCAGCACCCCAAGAGGATCCAGCTAATTTCTGAACAATATTATTCCTAGTTTTTAGTTTTAGGCTCAGATCATTTAAATGAGCCTTGTAATTGAGAGATGAATCTAATTTAACTCCTAAGTATTTTGGATAGAAATTATGTTCAATAGGAGAATCATTGAAAGTTACAGCTAATTTTCTATATTTTTCATGATTATTAAGATGGAAACAAGATACCTCTGTTTTGTTGGGATTTGGACATAATCGCCACTCAATAAAATAATTCTTTAAAATTTCCAAATCAGATGACAGTATGTTTTCCAGAGTATGGAAATCCGAATGTTGGTAGGCAATAGCAATGTCGTCAGCATAAACAAATTTTTGAGATGATGTAGTGGGCAAATCACTTAGATATAAATTGAAAAGTAAAGGAGCTAAAACTGATCCTTGAGGAAGGCCGTTTTTCAATGTTTTGAAGTTGCTACTCTTATTATCAATAAAAACACGAAACCTTCTATCAGATAACATATTTTCTAATAATCGTACCATTTTCCCACACTTCAGATGGGTATAAAGTTTGAAAATTAATCCATCTTTCCACACAGTGTCATAAGCCGAGGATAAATCGATGAAAGCAGTTCCTGTTTTCAACCTATCATTGAAGCCTGATTCTATAAAAGTTGTAAGGCTGAGAACCTGATCCGAACAATTTCTGTTTTTCCTAAAGCCTCCTGGAAATTTTGTAGAGTATTTTCTATAGAAGATTCAATTCTAAAAGGACTAGCCTTTCTAATATCTTGAAAGGAACACTCAATAAACTGATGGGTCGATAACTACTAGGATCACAAGGATTTTTTCCTCGTTTCAAAATACCTATTACTTTAGCCTTACGAAATTCGGAAGGAAAGTTTCCTGAATTCAGAATATTGTTATAGAAAGACAATAACCAAGACAAGGCCTTTTTCCTAAATGTTTGATAAATTCTGGATAAATTCCGTCAAAACCTGCTGCCTTTCGAGATTTGGTAGATTTGATTGCAGCCCTCAATTCATCTATATTGAATGGTTGTGACACATGTTCTAAAGTAGGAGCTGATCTCCTGAATATCTGTAATTTTTTCTTCATATTTCTCATTTTAGATTGGGATGAATTGACTGATTCAGAGACATTAACTAGGCGGCGTGCGATTAAATTGGGATCAATTTTTGATGATGAGGAGGTAAGAGGAGTAGCTTCACCTAATTTTCTCAATATATCCCATGAACTCCTACTCGAATGTGTAAAATTCATTTTTGATACAACACTATCCCATTTCTCTTTTCGGCTTGTATTGATAGAATTCATAAGCCTTTCACATTTATCAACGGATGGTGATTTTTGATAGTCCTTGTACAGATTATCGGTTTCTTTCGACCAACCTGGAATATAATCTTTCCGGAAACCTCTTGGAACGAACTTTTTGCTGCGGCTTTCACAACACCTAAGAATCTGTGATAGTTATCATGAGTGGGTTTAATCCATCTAATATCACTGTCTACCTTCTTAGCAAATTCAATCCAATTCGCTTTCTTGAAATTCCAACGAGGTCTTTTTAAACATTCTGAATATTGAATTAAACTTCTTGAAGTCAACAGTATAGGCCTATGTTGGCTATGAGGAAAAACTCCTAAAATTTGACGCTTTACAGGAAGCGGTTTGCAAGTATTGTCACAAGACACTAGGCAGAGATCAGGATTGTAGCCTCTATTCCATCGAGAAGAATGAAAAAGAAGGTACATCTTTTCCATCAAAAATTAAATAGAAATTATTATCTTCCATCCAGTCAGCTAAAGCTATTCCACTTCTATCATTATTATTATAACCCCACATTACGTGGTGAGAATTAAAATCACCGCAATAAATTGAAGGATGAGGAAGATTCATTTCCAAATTTCTTGGCCAAATAGTATTTGGAGGTTTATAAATATTAACGATAGAAATGTTACAAAATTTGAAAGAGATAAAGAAAACACCTCAAATTCGCCTTTTTGGATTAACTCGATATTGTGAATCAATGATTTTTAACATAACAAGCTAAACCGTAAATTTTACTAAGGAGATAATCAATGAATACATAACCTTTTATGGTTCCTCTTTGACGAAGATTTTTTTCAGTATCCGCATGTGTCTCTTGAAGAAGAATAATCTCAGCACCATAGTCCTTTGCTAATTTAGAAATATAATCACTCTTGTCCTTAGAAATACCCTCTATATTCAGATCCAATACACAAAATTTGTCGCCAATCTGCAAGGAGGATTCTTCGAATCGGGTCTTGCGTTCCAAGTGACGATTTTTCAGATCTTCTGATGTTTGAAGTCTGCTATGGAACCCATTCAAAGGGAAATCATCATCCATAGTTGGGGAAGTTTGTGATATAATACTTATTTCATTTAAAAAATAGCAGAGGAAAAATTATCGACTGACATTCATTATGACAAGTGTCATAATAATATAATATAATAATATAATATAATGCCGAAGATGAAACAATGAAAGCAGCTCCGTTTTCAACCTATTATTAAAACCTGATTCTATGAAAGTTGTAAGGCTGAGAACCTGATCTGAACAATTTCTCTAGTTCCTAAAACTTCCCTGCAAACGTTGTAGAGCATTTTTTCTCAGAAGACACAAGTCTAAAAATACTTGAAGGTTATGGATTAATTTTGAGTGCATTTATTCATATAATCAGTATTTTATTGAGATATACAAAGCCCATAATAAATTGATCAGATGTCTAAATTTTACTGAAATCCCGTACCAATGTGGCGGATCTTTCATGATTTTCCCAGGAGTTAAAAATATCATAGGGGACACCCGGGTTTGAACCGGGGACCTCTCGATCTGCAGTCGAATGCTCTACCACTGAGCTATATCCCCTCTACTCTCTGATATTCGATAACCGCCGAAAAAAGCATCTGCCTTCCATTTTCACATTTATTTAAAATATAATAGAATGGGAAGTGAATCTAATTCCTTTTCATCATTTCAAATAGGAATACTGGTAAACATAAAAATGAAACTCACAATAGTAGTATATCACAGAATACCTCAATTAATCAAATTGAAGAAAGAAATATTGAATTCACAAAATTTTGTACATAACATTCATCAATTGCTCGATAAATGATTTGATCGAGAAATAAGCGCTTAGTAACGCTTGTGATAAACATTTATGTTTAAATTGTTTCTGCTTTCACCTGATCATTGAACTGTCACAATATGTTCCAATGTTAAATATTTTATATCTTACTGCCTTCATAATTTTTCTCGAAACTATAATATAAAAATAAAGGGGAAACCCGGGTTTGAACCGGGGACCTCTGGATCTGCAGTCGAATGCTCTACCACTGAGCTATATCACCTCTACAATTTTTAAGTTAGCCTAGTTAGAGCGGATAACCGCCGAAAATGAGCATCTACCTCCCATTTTCACAATTATTTATAATCTAATAGAATGGGAAAGTGAATGTAATTCCATTTCATCATTTTCAAAACGAATACTGGTAAACATAAAAATGGAACTCACATTAGTAGTGTATCACAGAATACCTCAATGAATCAAATTGAAGAAAGAAATATTGAATTCACAAAATTTTGTACATAACATTCATCAATCGCTCGAGCAATCAACCCTTAGTAACGCTTGTAATGAACATTTTTGTTTAAATTGTTTCTGCGTTTATATGATCATTGAACTGTCACGATGTGGTCCAATGTTAAATATTTTATATCTTACTACTTTCATAATTTTTCTCGAAACCATAATATAAAAATAAAGGGGACACCCGGGTTTGAACCGGGGACCTCTCGATCTGCAGTCGAATGCTCTACCACTGAGCTATATCCCCACTACATTGAATTGATTACTTTATTTCAGCCCAGAATGATCAAAAGGAAACGTCTACCTCCCATTTTCCACAATTACTCCAAAGGAAATATAATGGGAGGTGCAACTGTTTCTTTTTCATTATTTACATTACAATTTCACGTAAACAATTTTTCAGAGTGGACAATGCAATTCCAAATTTAAGAAATTACGATCATATACGTTAGACCAATCAGTTGAATGATTTTATCTTCAAAAAAGACTAATGATTCTAGGAAGTCCAAGATACGGACCTTTAGTTGAAAATTTGCAATTTAACCAATTTGTACAGTAGTAGTGAGAAACCCACAAGAAATGGAATAAATCTATTGATGCCAAAATATGCATGACTGTAACCTTCTAAAAGAGATCATTTCAGTTGATATTGTCGTTTGAATATTACAGGTGAAATTGCAATTTTTTATGAAATTTCAACACCCTATATCTTTTGAACGTGGCCAAATTGGGAAAAATGTTTCTTTTGACGTCAAGAATCTATGGTTAAAATTAACGAAGTGGTCAAAGACTCACCCTGTGCATGGATGTATTCAACTCTACATCTTTTTTTTTGGTATGTATACTATTAAACAAAATGGAGTAATAGTACTCAGCTACAGAAATGAATCAAACTGAGAATTCTGTGCGTAAAAGGGAAGCAGGATGATCCAGCTACTCTTCGATTAATATTATTACAAATTCAGGCGTATATATATCAACTAGAATATAATTCTTCTGATCATTCAACACTATACTATATCGTCCAATGAAATCGTTCAATTTTTGAAAACGGACCAATAGAAACAAACTGTATCTGAAAACAATCAACCTCACAGTGTTTTCACTTTTAGATATTTGTTTTCATCAAATGCCTAATTTGCATAGAAATATTAATACGTCCGGATAGCTTTGGCCGTTGGTGGAAGTAGCGGTCGTCATGGTTACGATAAACAAGCAGTTGTTAGCGATAACTTCAACAGCACATATGGCAGTTCGGTCAGTTTATTTTCGTATTTTACCATAAAGTAGATAAAAATGAAACGTTTTGGGAATTGTAATATTACTTCAATTGAGGAAAGTGTGAAGAAAAGTGGGCCGCTTTATTAAGTGTATTCAGTGAAGTCAAGATCCTACATTTGGAAACAATTTGAAGAATTCTGTGCTGCCCGGGAATACCTTGTAAATGAAAAAACAAATTTGTCAGAGCTCAATAATATTATGCTAGACTGGGTTTTCAATATGAAGAAAAGAGATGGATCAGATTACAAGGAAAGTGTCGTAAAAACCCTGTGGAATAATACTGCCAAACAGCTGCAGGAAAAAATCTATTCCGAATGGGGCGTTAGGTTCGATCCATTCACAGACGTGGCTTTTAAAACGGCGCGGGATGCACGAAATGCCAAGAGGCGTATTTTGCAAGTGGACCCTGAGAAAAGAAAATAGTGCCAAGGCGCTGTCTTTGGAGCAACACAAAAAGATGGTCAACTTATGTAAAGAAGATAATCCAGACGGTTTGAACAGAAAATTTTATTTTATTGCTGCATTGGAGCTTGCTTGACGCGGAGGAGAGTGTTCATCATGCCTAATTTCGCATTTCCAATTCGAAATTGAAAACGATGGTAATCCCACAGGCCGAATTGCCTACAATCCGATATTTTCTAAAACAAGACAAGGTGGTGCCCAAAAATGTGCGGAAACGAAATGGCTGACTCCCAATACTGAAGAAGTTATTTGCCCGGTGAGGTTATATGAGCTAACTGTATCCAAAAGAACTGCAAACATAACCACTGAAAGACTATTCCTTACTCCACATAAGAATTGGAAATATGGTTCATGGTTCAAAAACTCCCCAGTCGGTCCCAATACGATAGCTAAATGGACAAAAGAATCGGCAGAACTCATTGGCATCAACACAACCAAGTTGAAGATAACCAACCAACAGCTGATAAAGATAACAGGCCATTCTTCTGCAGCGTCAGTGAAACCGTATCTCCAACTGGACCAACAACATCACAAAAAAATAATCACAGCCATAAGGAATGAAAAAAATGTCCTTCAAGAAACAACATCAGTATCTACTTCATCATTAGAAAATAATGCTCGTAATGTGTATAATAATTGTACTATCAATAATTATTATTTTGAGAATAAAGATGAATAATTTGTTGTTATGCTTCTATCTGGTTATTTTTGAATAAAAACTATTTTTTATTTCGTTTGATTTATATTGTTGAGTGATCTTTCCAAATACCACACGAGATTCGATTTTTTTTGAGAACACTCTGTCGTTTTTTGAATATTATACAAATTTCACTCAACAAAGTGATCCCGAAATACCACTCGCCTTCGGCTCGTGGTATTTTAAGGATAACTTTGTTTCGTGAAATTTAAACGTATAATTCCCAAAAAGCAAGAGTGTTCTCAAAAAATTATCACCTCTAGTGGTATTACCCTTGATAATTTTTCATTAAATTTTTTCATTGAATTCAACAAAAGAAAGTGGTTAAATTTCAGAATCCGTTCATTTAAGTCTGGTGTCTTAAAATGAAGCATTTTGCCTTCGGATCACAGAAGAGAATGAGATACAGCGATCCACTATAACCGTGGTAATCTTGTGATCCACTTATATTTTATAATTTGAAATTTGATTAATGTTCTGCATCACCTGGCCAACCTGTGTGCGTAACTCATTTGGCAACAGCGATTAAATGGGCTTGTGCTTCATTATCACCTTTAATTCCTTATGTATATTTCCTAGGTGTGTAGGTAATACCTACACAAATTGTATATGAATAGCCTAAAACGGAAATTAACATTCTATTTCTTTTCGCCAGATCATAAGTACTGCGATTGCCTAAGCTAATGTTTACACATTCATATTAAAGTTATTTTCTTAATGTTGGGCCTGAGCTTGATGTTGTTTGTCACGCACTTCTGACTTATCATATAATGATAACTTTATTACACTATTAGAAAAAATCATTAGGAGTCAAAACAATTTGAAATTATTGGGCAATTTTCAACATTTCATAACTAAAGGGTGATTCATTTAGAGATGCTCTTTGTGGTGGGGATTCAGTTGAAGATCACGCATGCGTCGTGTAAACTGAAGTGGTATTCTTGTTCAGTAGTGCCTGACATTTCATAATGAAACAAATTATTCAGCTTTATTACGAAAATGGGAGTTCTCCAATGAATGTGTATCGGGTCCACATACAATTCGCTCACTACCATCACTTAGTTTGAGACTCAATATTCGTTATTGGATAATACTCGACCAAATAGACAACGTCCAGCTTGTAGTGAAGAGAATATAGCGGCGGTGTACTTTATGACCCTGAAGTGTCGATTCCTATTCAACGAATTGGCGGATTTTACGTAAGAACCTTTCTTTGAAAGCTTACAAAATTCAATTAGTTCAAGAACTGAAGCCGACCGAATCGTTTAAGTTTTAGTCGATGGGCTCTTGAAAAGTTTGCAGAGGATCTTTTCGGCAAAAGTTTTGTTCACTCATGAGGTCTCCTCTTTTGGCTTAATGGGTTCGTGAACAAACAAATGCCCGAATCTGGGGTGAACAACCTGATGAGTTTCAAGAATTGCCGTTAAATCCAGAAAAAACAACTGTTTAGTGTGGTTTATGGGCCGGTGGGATAATCAGTCCATATTTCTTCAAAACAGAGTGTCACGGTTCTAACTCGTGAATTGGAGTACCGGTTCGGTTTCAATGCGACGCCACTGGATATTTTTCATCTGACTCGAGCGAAATATTATAGCGGTTTTAGTTCGGTTATTTAACTTTTTTTTCTTTCGCGCCTGCGATGGGCTAACATATGTGTGGGACATCGGAATATTATTCTTTCGTATGTCATTCAGAAATGATTTTTCAACTTTGAAAGAGATATATGTGTACCTTATCTTTTGAATCTTCGTTTTAACGGATCAAGTTTTCAAAGTTGATATCATCTAAGTTTTGGAAAAAGGAAATTACAGTGTTTTATTACCGTACCTGCCTGTAATTTTATCGACATTCTGTCGGATCGAAACCATACTTAGTGGAAAACCATACATTAGGCCTACATTTCATCATGTAAGTTGAAACATTATCAGTTATTAATTATTATTTGTGCTAATTTTATTTACAATTTGAAGCTTTCTTATGTCTCACACATTGCGTTTTGCTTATTTGCAGAAGGCCTTCTTCCTTTTCTTCTTTCTTTTTACTACCGTTCCGAGAGCTGTTCCTGAGGATCAGGAATAAAACCTCATTCTTTCCTTTTACGTTGTACTGGAGTTCGTGATTTTGGCAACATCCAAGTTGATGGTCGTCCTGTTTGAAATTATCTACCTTCGAAACATTCAGGTCAGATCTACACATTTATTGTTTTTTTGACTGAAATTTTGATGCTGCTCACTGCCTTTCCATAATGATTGTATCGGAAAATTATTACCATCCATCTGAATTAGTTTGAATCGAATCTATACCTTAAAATTATTGTTAATTCGAACACAATTTGTTCGATAAGTGTAATTATGTCATATCTGTATAGTTGAACAAGTAATAACGTATATGGTAAATTTTGTTGAACATCCCATTATATTTTATAAACGCTGTAAACCATTTATAACGTTATAAAGGGCTCCTTTAATTTGATATATTTTATATAGGAAAACTCTTTCTATTTTCAATCTTACGTATTTATAAGATCTCCTACGAATTTGATTAACATTTGTTATTTGGATGATTATAGAAAATTTACCCAATTTTCGTGATTTTCTTTCACTTTTTCTGAGTGTCCATCTAGTTTTAGGAAGTTTTTTTTTATAAATCACGTGGCGCCCCAAATAAAGAAAATATATAAATTAAAATCTAACCCCGACCCCTCACCGAACGTAGAGCTAGCCGCCTTCCTAAATACTAAATAAATTTTCTAGTAATTATCTCAGTTGAAACGTGATATTGAATTGTCGCCTAAACGTGGAGGCCCGAGTAACGTAGAAATTATCATACAAATTTTCATTAGTTTCGTTTATTTGATTTCATTTTGATTATTTATTGATTTATTGGCTATCATATGTATGATTTGAATTTGGTAATCGGGCTGTGAGCTGCATTGACTGAACGTTATAATTTTTTTTTCTCTCTTCACTTTTTATGTTCTTTAAGATAACAATACGAGTGGCGGTTTTATATGTTTTGTTTCTCTGCAATAGGCTGAATTGAACTGTTCGTCGAATTTTTTATGCGTATCGCTTGTCTCATTTATTTCGGTGCGTTGTAATTCGACTGAATTATCCAGTGGCGTACTGTTCCTGAACGAGGTTGACTTTTGTTTCGAAGTGAATATTTGGAATTTCGAGTTGCGAGTTGAAATTTTCGTTCTTGCATAGACAGGGCGTTGCGGTTGAGTGACATTATTTGTTGAATAACTTTGTTATTTTCTTAGCCTAGTTTCGCGGATTAGTTATTGTTTACACTTTTTGAATTTTAATTTCTCGATTATTAAAAGTTGAAGTAGGTTGTTCGTCATGTCGTTGCGTTTTAATTTGAATAGATTAAGAAAAGATGAACTTAAGTACGAGTTATTGATTAGGGGCATAAAGGCTTGTGAGAACCAAACTGTTCAAGACATGCGGTGTTGTTTACGTCCACTATTGAAGTTAGAAGACGGTAACCGGTCTATGGAGTATCCCGATGTAAAATTGGATACCGACAAAGAACTTGAAATTGTTTCTGACAAATTGGCAGTTGTTTTGGAAACCATTTTCGATTCTGATCAAAATGTCGAAACGACATTCACTAGGTTAACACATTTGAATACTAGATTTTCTCACATTGTTTCGGATAAACTTAATGAGGCTCAGAATATCGAGTACCTGCGACTCAAAAATGATTTGTTGAAAGCTTTTGATTGTCTTAAAAGTCTGCCTAGGGAAGCGGATCCGATAAATGTTTTGGCAAATGACGATGATTATGATTCTTCCGATCCTTCAGTGCCACCTCGAGCTGGTCCTATCAGAGCTAGCACGCGAAATCAATTACTTCAATCTGCTAGTCGGTCTAGCAATGTACAGAAATGGAATCTGCAATTTTCTGGAGATCCCAAAACTCTATCCGTACATAGTTTCTTAGAAAGAGTAGAAGAGATGAAAGTGGCTAGGAATGTGTCGGAACTTGGATTGTTTGAATCTGCTGTTGATTTATTTTCCGGAAAAGCACTGATGTGGTATCGTTCAAATAGAAATAGATTTCATGATTGGAAAACTTTGTCGGCTTTATTATTGAAACATTTTGAACCTCCCGATTATCGTCCTCGTTTGCTTAGAGACATCATGAGTCGCACTCAAGACCCTTCAGAGTCGATCATCGATTATCTTACTTGTATGAATTCTATGTTTAGACGTTACGGTGAAGTTGATGAAAATATAAAATTGGGTATTCTCTCGCGCAATTTGTCACCTTTCTATTCCACTCAATTACCGGTTGTTACTTCTATTCAAGAACTTGAGGAAGCTTGCTTAAAACTTGAGACTAAAAAGTTTAGAGCAGACAGTTATAAGCCACCATCTCGTAATTCTCACAAATACGTTGATGCCGATTTCGCGTTTTTGTCTTCTTGTCCTGGACCTTCTAGCCAAAATGTGAGTGAGTTTTCTGAGGGCACATCTGCTATGAGGCCCGTGTCAACGTCGCCATCTCACACCAAGATTGTGTGTTGGAATTGCCAGAAAATGGGTCATTCTCGTGGTGCATGTCCGGAACCAAGAAAGTTATTATGCTATCGATGTGGTAAAATGGACGTCACTGTCCGAACTTGTCCTCACTGTTCGGAAAACCAATTCCGGAGAAGCTGAAAGGTCGTGCTGCTCACTCCGATATATCTCAAATCACGACCTCAACATCTCAAAGTTCAACGGTTGATAGGAATCAGATTCTTTTAGATTTTATTATTTCACATGCCGCCGGAGATTCAAGGCCATACCTTAAGATCTCTATACTTGGTTATCCTTTTGTCGCTCTTTTAGATTCTGGGGCAACGAGAACAGTCATTGGAGAAAAGGGTTTTCAGGTGCTTACTCGTTTAGGTTTGAAGCTGGTTCCTGATGAGGTGAATTGCACAGTTGCCAATGGTGCATCATGTCTAAGTAAAGGTTACGTTAAGGCTCCTGTTATGCTGCAACATAAGATGAAATGGTTGGATATTCTTGTGCTACCTTCCTTGAAGCACGGTCTTATTTTAGGAGTAGACTTCTGGTGTAAGATGGATATAGTACCGCGTCTTTCGGAGGATGTTTGGCATTTTTCTGATAAGCCTGCCGAACCATCTCCCGTATGTTCCATCGAATCTGAGGCTAATCTCACTTTAGATCAGCGAGTTAATCTTCAGAAACTTCTGGAGACAAAATTTGAAGAGATGGGTTCTAATCTTGGTTTTACTAGTGTTGCTGAACACGAGATTGAGTTGTTGCCTGGCACGAAACCAATAAAGCAGAGGTGGTACCCGGTTTCACCTATTAAGCAGAAAATTATAGATGAACACATTGAATCAATGTTGCGTGAGGGTATAATTGAGCATTCTAAGAGTTCCTGGTCTTCTCCTGTATGTCTTGTCAAAAAGAAAGACGGTTCGTATAGATTCTGCGTCGACTACCGAAAGCTCAATTCTGTAACTAAGAAGGATGCTTACCCAATCCCCTACGTTTCCGCCATATTAGACAGACTACGTGACGCTAAATATTTGTCTGCTTTAGATATAAAATCTGCGTTTTTCCAAGTCCCTGTAGCGCAAAGTTCACGAGAGTTAACGGCATTCACTGTACCGGGCCGCGGTTTATATCAATTTCGTCGACTACCATTTGGCTTGACAAATTCTCCTGCAACATGGCAGAGAATTATCGACACTGTTTTAGGTCCTGATTTGCAACCGTCAGTTATGGTATATCTTGACGATATAATAGTGGTTTCACAAGACTTCGACAGTCATTTGAGAACCCTTGAACTTGTATTTGATCGTTTACGTGAAGCTGGCTTAGTGGTAGGTCGAGAAAAGTGTCAGTTTTGCATGGCCCAGCTGAAATATCTTGGTTATATTGTCGATGCCAACGGTTTGCGCCCAGATCCAGAAAAGGTTGAGGCTATCCTGAGCATTCCTCGGCCGAAGTGTGTAACTGATGTGAGACGGTTTATCGGAACTGCATCGTGGTATCGGAGATTTGTCCCGAATTTTGCAACTCTCATGGCTCCTCTATCTAACCTTACCAAAAAAGGGATTTCGTGGTCGTGGACACTCGATTGTGAGAGTTCATTTCAGCAGTTGAAGGAATATCTAGCAACAGCGCCTGTTCTAAACTGCCCAAACTTTGAAGAGATGTTTATCTTACAAACAGATGCCTCCGCTTTTGGCATTGGGGCTGTTCTTTCGCAGGGTTCTGGTGAAAATGAAAGGGTAATTGCTTATCTTTCTCGATCGCTAACACGGCAGGAGAGGAACTACTCTACAACTGAAAGAGAATGTTTAGCTGTGATATGGTCCGTTGAAAAATTGAGGCACTATTTGGAGGGTGTTCGCTTTCGAGTGATTACCGATCATTATAGCTTGTTATGGCTCAATAGACTGAAGGATCCTCAGGGGAGACTTGCTAGGTGGAGTCTTAGGTTGATGCCTTATGATTTCGAGATCATACATCGTAAGGGAAAAGATCATATTGTCCCGGATTTACTTTCAAGGTCAGTACCTCTGGAAGTTAGCGCTATTTCGCGAACAGATCACTCAATTATGAATCTTGGAAAAACTAAAGATCCATGGTACCTCAGGATGATTGAAAACTTAGAACTTTTTCCTGAAAAGTTTCCTAAATGGCGTTATGAGAATGGTTCTCTCTTGAAATACATTTCAGTGGATATTCCGAATCTGTCCAACGAGTCTGATTATTGGAAAATAGTTGTTCCAAAGGAGTATCGCGAAAGTCTTCTGCGTGATCACCATGACACCGTGACTTCTGGTCACCTCGGAATTTTCAAGACGTATTGGCGTCTTCGGAATAAGTATTTTTGGCCAAAGATGAAAACGGATGTTACGCGTTACGTGAGGAACTGCACTACTTGTTTAGCATGTAAACATGATTCGCTGCTATCTCAAAGATAATCACAGGAAATGGGCAGATAATCTAGCATCTTTTGGTTGTGCTATCCGTACTGCTAAGAGTGAGGTTACTGGATTCAGTCCATTTTATGTTAATTTTGGACGTGAGTATTGTGTGAACGGAAAAGACTACGATCATCCAATACCTCCTAGTGAAGAGGATAGTACTTTGCGTAAAATGGGTTATGAAGAACTGTTCGACAGAATTCGTGAAAGACTTGCAAAGGCTCAACGACGTAACAGACATACATATAATTTGCGTCGACGATCCGTTCATTTTCAAGTGGGTGATAGGGTGCTGCTACGTAATAGGGTCAAATCAGATGCGACAGCCATGTTCAGTTCTAAATTAGCTCCTAAGTATGTGGGTCCGTACATTGTTAAAGCAAAACCTGGTGCTTGGACTTACGAACTGGTTGATGCGAAGGGAATTGCCAAAGGAATCTGGCATGTGCAGGACTTGAAGCCTTGTTTCTATGGAGCGGACAATATTTGATGTTTTTTTTTTAATTTTATTTTCTTTCAGATAGGTTCTTTTTAGTTGACTATGGATGATTCATGGAGTTCTTGTACCGTGCCTTTAACGTTTGAACTTGGTTTGTTGATGGTTAGGGTATTTTGATGTTTGTGATCCGATGTGGTTTACTTGTCTGTTCTGTTGTCTCTTCTTCCTTGCTTTGGCTTTTGAGTTGTGTCGAAAATTCAGGCGATCGTCAGTAAACTTTGCAAGTTTACCTCCTTTGGATGGGAAGGGGGATTGTCACGGTTCTAACTCGTGAATTGGAGTACCGGTTCGGTTTCAATGCGACGCCACTGGATATTTTTCATCTGACTCGAGCGAAATATTATAGCGGTTTTAGTTCGGTTATTTAACTTTTTTTTCTTTCGCGCCTGCGATGGGCTAACATATGTGTGGGACATCGGAATATTATTCTTTCGTATGTCATTCAGAAATGATTTTTCAACTTTGAAAGAGATATATGTGTACCTTATCTTTTGAATCTTCGTTTTAACGGATCAAGTTTTCAAAGTTGATATCATCTAAGTTTTGGAAAAAGGAAATTACAGTGTTTTATTACCGTACCTGCCTGTAATTTTATCGACATTCTGTCGGATCGAAACCATACTTAGTGGAAAACCATACATTAGGCCTACATTTCATCATGTAAGTTGAAACATTATCAGTTATTAATTATTATTTGTGCTAATTTTATTTACAATTTGAAGCTTTCTTATGTCTCACACATTGCGTTTTGCTTATTTGCAGAAGGCCTTCTTCCTTTTCTTCTTTCTTTTTACTACCGTTCCGAGAGCTGTTCCTGAGGATCAGGAATAAAACCTCATTCTTTCCTTTTACGTTGTACTGGAGTTCGTGATTTTGGCAACATCCAAGTTGATGGTCGTCCTGTTTGAAATTATCTACCTTCGAAACATTCAGGTCAGATCTACACATTTATTGTTTTTTTTTTAATGACTGAAATTTTGATGCTGCTCACTGCCTTTCCATAATGATTGTATCGGAAAATTATTACCATCCATCTGAATTAGTTTGAATCGAATCTATACCTTAAAATTATTGTTAATTCGAACACAATTTGTTCGATAAGTGTAATTATGTCATATCTGTATAGTTGAACAAGTAATAACGTATATGGTAAATTTTGTTGAACATCCCATTATATTTTATAAACGCTGTAAACCATTTATAACGTTATAAAGGGCTCCTTTAATTTGATATATTTTATATAGGAAAACTCTTTCTATTTTCAATCTTACGTATTTATAAGATCTCCTACGAATTTGATTAACATTTGTTATTTGGATGATTATAGAAAATTTACCCAATTTTCGTGATTTTCTTTCACTTTTTCTGAGTGTCCATCTAGTTTTAGGAAGTTTTTTTTTATAAATCACGTGGCGCCCCAAATAAAGAAAATATATAAATTAAAATCTAACCCCGACCCCTCACCGAACGTAGAGCTAGCCGCCTTCCTAAATACTAAATAAATTTTCTAGTAATTATCTCAGTTGAAACGTGATAAGAGGACGGCCAGAATGCTACTGTGAATGGTGACCGTTATCGCACCATGATAACAAACTATTTGTTGCCCGAAATTGAAGCTCATGGTCTCGACGTAATGTGGTTCCAATAAGATGATGCCACTTGCCATGCAGCCCGTGAAACCATGGCTTTACTGCGAGAGCATTTCGGCGAGCAGATCATTCCACGCTTCGGTCCAGTGAATTGGCCGCCTAGATCATATGACATCACACCTCTTGATTTTTTCCTTTGGGGCTATGTGAAGTCCAAAGTCTACATGGACAAGCCGGTTACAAATATTACTCAAGTCATTGGAGAAATATCACCCGAAATACACGCTCCATCGAAAAATGGAACTATCGAATAGATCTTGTTAAACGTAGTCGAGGTCAGTATTGATATGAAAGAAATTATCTTTAAAAAATAATTGTAAAGAATGGTTCTTTGATTTGTTAGTAAAGATTATATAATGAAATTGTTTTTTCAAAAAATTTTTTTATTTAAAAAAAAAGTACCTCTAAATGAATCACCCTTTATAAGAGAAATGGTCGTACAAAATCTTGTTTGTTCAGCTTCATTTCTCGCCGAAATATCGGTCTTCGAATGAAAAACGATCCTTTTACCTTTGATTCTTGATATCTTAGCAATCAATTATCGTACAAAAAGTTGAAGGTGGGTTTCAGAAATTTAAATAAATATCTCTTAACGCCTTGCCATTGCTTTTACTCAAAAATTGAAATTTATGACTCACTCTGTGTATCTTTCACTTGAATTGGCGTTTTTTTAAGTAGGTATATTCTTTATAATTTGATGAACAGATTTCCCGAGATAATACAATTTAGTTTTTTGCATTTAAGTGAAGAAAAATAAAAAAGAAAAGGCTTTTCCATATCGATAATATTTTCAATTGAAATTCATTATTACATAAAACTATGTTCTGAATGAATAAAATTATTACTATACGAGCAATATTTCGTAAAACATATCTCCAAGCAGTAATTCTCAGATGGATGTTTATCTGCAATAACTGACCATCCATAGGGCCCAATCGTGTGCCAAATAATCAGAAGATAACTAATTACACTCAACGTGTCACGATTTCTTTCAAATTGTGGGTTATCGTAAGTGATTTACGTCAATGAATATAAAAACGAAGTTATCCGTTGAGAAGTCGAGGATGATAAAGAGTTATCACTGTAGTTTTCTTGCTAACATCGCAAATTGGGATATAGTATCGAATCCAACAACGCGATAATTTTTCGCAGATTATTCTAATTATACTCCAATTGACTTCAATTGAGTAAATAAACTTATTGAGAAAATATGTTGAGATATTACCTTGAAGGACTGCTGTAATGAATTTGAAGTTGTTCAATTGAACAAGTCTATTCTTGAAAGTGTCAATAAACCAAAAATATCTAAAATTGACAATTACAGTCTTACACTTCTTAATCGTTTGAGAACAGGTCATGGTCGTACCAATAGCATTCAGATGGAACTTAGTTCCAAGCTCAAGTTGTGAATGTGGAGAAGCAGAAGAAACAATACCTCATGAATAGTTGTCCCATAAATAAATTTCAAGATGGTTTTAGGACTATTCACGATGGGATTCTTTCTTGGAATGGGTTTTAAATTTCAAACGAATATAATACGTATTTTTGTTTTTCAGTTCTTTTTTCTGCTTTTGTCTTTTTATTTCCAGATTCGATGTGGTCAACTTGAAGAAGTCTCTGTCTCCATCAATAGCAGACCACTCTTGAAGAAAGAAGTTCCTCAAATATATTTCAGCTTATGTTTGTACTTTCACAGTTAGGCGGGGAGCCAGGGTTTTTTTTACTGGGGTTTTTTCCCTAGGCTTTTATGTCATACGCCTAATTGTATGACACCCCGCCATGAACTCCTGATCTATATGCTCTAATGTTTGCTAACTACATAGTGTAAGCCAAGAGTTCAAAAGAATATATATATACTTCTTGAAAGTATCAATGATCCCATTTTTTATTCTAGAAAACACTTTTTTTCTTTGATGAATAAGAAAGAATTTTTCATTATATCATAACATCAATCAATTAAAAAAACTAGATGAAAAAAGAAATAAAATACGATACATGTATTTCGACATTTGCGTATAACACTCTTGTCTCTTCAAGCATTCATATTTGATTAAGAGTAATTTAAACAATTCTTGGTTACAACTTACGGTGTGGCATGTCACAACGGAACAACTGCACGTGCCACTTTGAAAAAGGTTGATATTCTGAAAACTAACCTCAAATATAAGCACACCATATTATCTTGTTCCACCAAACCGACACAGAAAATTACAAATGCATTCTATGATTTTATGAAGAATTGAGTTTATTATAAAAGAATGAAATTGACTTAAAATGAAGTTCTTGCCATAATTCGAATTATTTAATTGAACAAGTCTATTCTTTCAAGTCTGAATAAACCAAATATACAGGGTGATTCCTGAGGAGACCGTCAGATTTTAGGTGAAGTATACAGTAGTCAATATAGTTTCGGAACAATGTTGGGTTTATGGTTCTGGGCCTTCATTGAGAGTCTACAGGGTGATTTGTCCGATTCGACCGATTTATCTTTTTTTCATAACTTTGGTATGGCTTGATCAATCTTGATGAAATTCTCAGTGTAGAATAATATGATTATCTTTTTTCAATAATTCCAACATTTTTTCAAAAATACAGAATGGGAATTATGATTAGTTCAGATTAAGTATGCAGGTTGAAAAAACACCCTGTACATTCCGCTTTCAGAAATTTTCTACTTGCTTCAGATTTTACCTTAAGTTTACATTACTGGAGCGTTTTTATTTTTTTTTGGCACACGTCCATTTTTCCTAGAAAAATTTTTCAAAGATGAACAATATCGTTTTTTCGCTCCAAGGCATTGAGAAAATTCTGAACTAGATGGTAAAGCTATCTCGTCCAATAATACAAAGCTCTTCCTGAGTCCTAAATTAAATTTTCTAAATTCGAAATTAATTTTTGATCGCTCATATTCAGATGTATAAAATCATTTGGTTCAAAAAATTTCTTTATACGTACGTGAACCAAAAAAATCTACATACTACTACCACAAATACAGAATAAACATTCGAAACATATGAAAGGCAAAATTATGGATTAACATAAAATATTCAGGTGATTTTTGGCACACTTCCGGTGTTCTATGAAGCGAATATTCCTAAAACATAGTAGTTTTGTTCAAAAATGTACTCACTTATGGCCTTATGGTATGTAAAATATTGAATCACGAATGTATGATAAATAGTTTCAATGAAATTGAAAATTCTCCATGAAAATTAAATCTCTATTTAAATCAAGTTCTTTAAGATCCATGGTTACCATCACAGTGAACCACAGAATGAGAATATTTAATAAATAATCTGTCACAAGAAGTGTATTTCAACATGCCTCAATTATTAACTCATGCGGAATATGCGGATATAATTTTTGTTTATGGTTTTTGTAACGGAAATGTAAATGGAGCCAAAATGGAATACCATAGACGATTTCCCAACCGACGTCAACCAAATAAATGTACTTTCGGACGAGTATTCCATTATTCTAAAGAACATGGGCAATATCCTAGTAAGGCAGAGCACATTGATAAGCCTACTTAAAATGAAATTTCGATTCAAATTGTTGAACGGATGGAGGAGGAACCGTCTATTAGTACTCGTCAAATTAGTACGGAATTAGGAATTTCGCATAGCAAAGTGAGCAAGCCTTTGAAGAAAGAACAATTCCACCCATACCACTATCAAAAGGTGCAAGAACTGTTGCCACAAGATCTGCCCCAACGATTACAATTTTGTCGCTGGGTTATTAGTCACCAACGAACTATTTTTCGTATTCTATTCAGCGACGAGGCTATGGTCACTAAGAATGGAATTTTCAATATCCACAATTACCACGAATGGACAAGAGACAACCCGCATTTGAAGAAGAGTCATAATACACAACACAGATTTTCTGCCAATATTTGGCTTGGAACAATAGACGGAAATTTAGTAGGCCCTCACATTTTTGCGGAAAGATTAAATGGTGAAATTTACCTAGATTTTTTGGAAAATATTTTACCAAATCTATTGGAAAAAGTACATATCCGCTCTATGAACTCACTTTGCATTGAATGTGAGAAATCACCTGGATGTAAATTATCCGAACAGATGAATTGGTCGTGGAGGCCCTATTGCTTGGCCACAAAGATCGCCTGATTTGAACCCTTCAGACTATTTTGTGTGGGGATATCTGAAAATAAGAGATTATAAGGTTGAAATTAGAAGTAGAGAACACCTAGTTGAAAGGATTTTCGAGGAATGTAATATCATGAAGCAAAATCAATCCCTCATTAGAAGGTCAATTGGAAATTTAATAAAAAAGGTCTCGAATACGTATTCAAAAAAAGGGAAATCATTCCGAATATTCTATGTAAATTTTGTGTTAATCCTGAGTTTTGCCGTTCATGATATGTTTCGAATGTTTATTCTGTATGAGTTGTAGATTTTTTGGTTTAAGTAGGTAGGTATAAAGATATTTTCTGGATTAAATGATTCTATACATCAGAATATGAGTGATTAAATATGAATTTCGAATTTGGAAGAACTACTTTAGGACTCAGAAAGAGCTTTGTATCATTGGACGACACCGGTTCACATTCTAGTTCAGAATATCCTCACTGCCTTGTAGCGAAATAACGATATAGTTCATCCTTGAAAAATTTTTCTAGGAAAACTGGATGTGTGCCAAAAAAAATAAAAACGCTCCAGTAATGTAAACTTATGATAGAATCTGAAGCATGTAGAAAATTTTTGAAAACGGAATGTACAGGGTGTTTTTTCAACCTGCAAACTTAATCTGAACTTATCATAATTCCCACCCTGTATTTTTGAGAAAGTGTTGGAATTATTCAAAGAAGATAATCATATTGTTCTACACTGAAAATTTCATCAAGATTGATCAAGCCATACCAAAGTTATGAATAAAATTAAAATTGGTCGAATCGGACAAATCACCCTATAGACTCTCATTAAAGGCCCCCAACCATAAATCAAACATTGTTTCGAAACTGCCTTGACTAGTGTATACTTCACCTAAAATCTGACGGTCTCCTTCGGAAACACCCTGTATATAAAATTGACTATTATAGTGTAACATTTCTTGAAAATGATACCTGTATTTATTCTAGAAAACACTAATTTCTCTCATGAATGAGAGACAATTTTTCATTCTTATCATAACATCAAACAATTCAAAAAACTATAGAAAAATTAATCAAAATATGAAATAGAATACGACACATGCGTTTCGAGATTTGTGTATAACACTTTACTCTCATTCTATTCGATTAACAATAATTTAAACAATTCTTGATTACAACTTACTTGTGAGATGACGCAAACTCAATTCTTCATAAAATTATAGAATGCAGTTGTCATTTTGTGTAACGATTTGTTGAGCGAGATAATACTCTATGCTTATATTTGAGGTTTTGACATACGAGGGCTACTTGTGTTGTTTGTTTACAGTAACTTGAAAATCCATCTCGCCCAAAAAATGGAATTATAATCGTCAACATTTTCGTGCGATTATTTTTTACAACTTTCGACGTGGATTAATTCAACAACAGTGCATTGATGAACTTAATTAAATTTTTGACAATGAAGCTCCATTAAGGACCAGTGTTTATCGATGGTATGGTGAATTCAACCGAGGTGGTAGTTCACTCCAAGACGAATTTCGTGAAGGTCGTCCAGAATCAGTTGTTGTTGGAAAACCATTGATGCTGTGCACCAACTTATATTGCAAGATTGTCATGTGACCTATCGTGAGATTGAGACAACCTTAGGCATTAGTGTGACCAGCATACATCCTATATTGCATGAACATTTGACCGTCAAAAAAATTTGTTCGCGTTGGATTCCACACAACTTATCAATCGCTCAAAAAAAGGCGATTGGCCGAAAAAAATGCTCCGAAATTACGATCGCGGTGCTTCGAATCACGTCTATGACATCGTGACAGGTGATGAATCGTGGAATCGTCCGAAAGTAAACAGCAGTCGACTGGATGGGTGTTTCAAGATGAGCCAAATCCAACTAAATTTACTCGCGCTTGAAGCAAAAAACTTTGTGTCAAAAGTTGTAAAAAGTCAACAATAAAAATATATGAATATAAACATTTAAACAGAGCAAAATTCACAGAGAAACTATGCTAATAAGGAATCGAGAAGATAAGTCTTGATCTTCTTCTTGAACATATTTTCATTCAACAGCTTCAAATGATCAGGAGCAGCATATTATAGCTTAGACTTCTTCTAAAAGTATTGGCTTTATGCAGGAAGTCCAAAGTGCACCTTCATAATAAATTATTCATTTACAAATCAATAATCAAATTAATACGGACGCACAATTATTCAAAAAGCTCATCAAGCAAGATTCTGGAAGCTCCATGAATTCGCAGAGAATCTGTGGAGTTCATGAAAAGCTCGCAGCTGATCGTGTTATGGCTGACCTGAGAGAATGAGGTCGAGATCGTTAGTCTAACGCCCCCCTTAGACGTGCAACAGGTGAATCATTCAATATCCCGGCACGAGGGCAAGGTCTCAAGATCGACCTAGGTTGCACTTAGAGGTCACGGCCTTTGTTTCAATCCACGTTTGCTCTGTTCCTTTACATATGAAGCGCCACCTCTACAACGCATTCCAGTTGTACGTTTGCAATTGATTCTTATACGGGGAGGGGAACAAAACGAATATTAATAATAGAACATTTTTAAAATATTCCCCATTGAGATCTATACTATTTGCATTCTGAACGCATCAACCGCCTCTTCAGGTGTCGAAAAACGTTGACCTCTCATTTTATTTTTTATGTACGAGAATAAAAAGAAGTCTTTCGGTGCCAAGTCAGGACTAAACGGCGGAAGACACATCAAATCAATGTTTTGAGTGCTCAAAATGCAGTTATTTGAGCCGATGTGTAAGAGCTCGCATTGTCGTGGTGAAGAGTGATCATGTCTTCGGCGGTGGGTTTTCCTGATTTCTTGCAATGGATTTGGCTCATCTTGAAGCACCCATACAGTCGACTGCTGTTTACTTTCGGGCTCATACGCCTGAATCCACGATTCATCACCTGTCACAATGTCATACACGTGCTTCGAAGCACCGCGATCGTAATTTTACGTCGAATGTTGTAAAAGAAATCGCACGAAAATGTTCACGATTTAATTCCATATTTTGGGCGAGATGAATCTTTTAAGTTACTGTTAACCACACAAATAGAGCTCGTATGTCAAAACGTTGTGACCACGTATAACCTCAAAAATGTCGAGCAAATGTCCAATCCCGCAATATAAAAGGCAACCCTCGTATGGTTGTGGGAGGAGTTTGTATAGCAGTACGTTGTGGCAAACCTTGTCGAATGCTTGAAATAAGTCCAGTAATACTGCTGAGCTAAATTTTCCTTCTAGGCTTGTCGAGTGGTTCTCTAGGAAATCTAATTGGTGGTTTGGTACCAGTTGATGCATATCCATGTCATCTATCAGCCTTTTGAGAAGCCTCTCCTCAAATATTTTTCTTAGGATTACATCAGCATACTTCGATATGATGGAAAAATACCGAATATGTGTTTCGAAAATTGTCATCCATGAACCACATATTGAGTAAAATTTCTTATTCCACCAACAACGAAGAACTTCATCAGCACCGGTAGGAGGTTAACGGCAATTTCATCTTGAACAAGTTCATAATTTCCGAACAGCAACCTTTTCATTTAGTTCAAGAAGCTCATTAGCAATGAACGCGGAATAACAATATCAATAATAATAATTTGGCTTTCCTGGCGCACTGAGTGGGTGGAATTTCCTCGTAAATAGCCAGCAATAGGTCAATTACTGTCTTATCACTTTCGCACAATGATCCATAAACATTGAGAAAGAATTAAACCGGATAATTTAGGAGATATTCAACAGATAAAATGCAGAAATTAATGTGATATTATACTGAAAAGTTGCATAATATCCGATCCTTAACGTAACAATTTCGTATACATAATGATGTCTGGAAAAGGCCGGTTTATGGGTTTTCGGGTTCGAGATGCGCTGTTAATCCCTCTGTAAATGGTTATCTTGTGTCAGCGGGTGTTATTAGGTAAAAGATGTTATGGCTTGTTGATGCAGAAATCGGGCGTTATGTTAATGGAAATAATTAAATCGGTGGAATAAATTTTGGAACACCTAATTCTTCTTCGTGTACGTGAATTGTTATTCATCCGATACAATAATTTCGTGAAGTTAAAGCGAAATAAATTATAATACACCTACCTAACCGTGAAGTTAGCGAAAAGTTGGAAGCACTTATTCTGAAACTATGTCAAATATTTAGTGCTTAGTTGGTGCCTATTGGTGCTATTGGAACCGATTTAATAGTATATAACATTTCTAGCAAGGTAAGAGGGTTTTTACTGGCGAATGGAGGATATAACTGACGAGCCGCAGGCGAGTCAGTTACCTCCTTGAGTCAGTGAAATCCGTTACCTTGTCATTTGTAAAAAGGTTTGATAAATTCCAAAAAAATCTCAATAATTTGTCGCAAATGTCGCTATGGAAGCGTTGCCATGAACATGTCTGTTTATTTTTCTTTACATTTGTTTTGGCGAAAGCGAAAATGAATAGAATAGAATATTTATTTATTTTCTCATCACCCACTGTACAGTAAGAGAAGATAGAAAACAAGTCACTAAAAATAACTATTAATAACAAAATTACTAACATAATATCTACGATCTCAAATGCTTACATGACAAGTACTATTCTTCCAATGTATATGGTTCAATATTGAGAATCAATGCAAATATTTTCTTTTTAAAAACCAAGTTTTTCTCATTTTTAATATTTATCGGAAGATAGTTGAAATTTGTAAAAAAGTAACAATGTTCTATGAACATATATTCCTGTTAAGGCAAGAATACCATTTAACTTGAAGACACCTCTACAGGTCTCTCTAAATTTCAACCTTTGCAAAATTCTTATGGCGCGTTTTTCCCAGGCTGGTCAGTAAATACTCAGCCTAATTATTATTAAAAATTCATAAGAAAACTCGGCTGGAACTCGGCTATCCGACCAATATTTCAGTGGCGTACGAAAAATTCTGTACAAAACTCGGCTTATTCGGCTGTTTTCACATCAGTATGATCCACCTGATGTCTCAGCACCATCAAAGAGAATACCATAGAGTTCAATTTATGTCCCAACTGTTCCACATGTTCATGTCATTTCAGAAGTATGTGAAGAAACTCATCCTTGTGATGTATTTTCTTTGGGAATTCCTGTCTAGATCTATCAGTAGAGAACACCATACATTATGTCTTTGTGGGATTCAGCACCAGTTGATTATCAAGACACTAGTCCTCCAGTCTTGACAGCGCCCTTATCACGATCTCACTAAGAGCGTGGGCATGTTGTACTGTCACAAGTATAGTTGTATCGTCTGCATAGATGAAAAGTTGCATAGATGAGTCCTCAAATGCAGATGGTAAGTCGTTTATATAAACAGCAAAGAGGATGGGTCCCAGTATACTACCTTGAGGAACTCCCATTTCAATGATTGTTTCGGACGTTACATAGGTGGTATTGCTTTGAGTTAAACTGACCCTTTGCTTCCTATCTCTCAAGTGAGTCTCAAATAGTTTCAGTTGCTCATTACGTATGCCATAGCGTTCCAGTTTGTGAAGAAGTCTGGTGTGGTCCACAAAATCGACGGTCTTCGATAAATCTGCAAATAAAGCAACTGGGATATCACCACCTTCCAAAGAGTTTATTACTGCTCTAGTTAGCTTGAAAAATAGCTGTTTGTGTACGTCTGTTCCTCAAAAAACCATGCTGGCATTTAGTGAATATTTTAAATTTATCAAGAAATTTTACCAGAATTTCTGCTAAAACCTATTCAAAGAGTTTTGCAATGGTGGTTATTAGGCTTATTGGGCGGTAGTTATTCATGTCATTTAAATCTCTTTTTTGGCGCTCTTGTCCACATGAACAGAGTGCCTATCATTTTGCCCGAATGTCTGTAATTTTGGAATATTGAGCCGAAAATGGTCTCAATCGATTGGGTTCGACTCCCTGATGAAGAATTTGAATTAGAAAAGCACTGACGTAAGTTTTTAGAAAGGAATTCAGCTTCGAACAAAACTTGGGGAAAATTATGAGTAGTTATTTTTAATTTGAGATATAGGTTTGTTCATTCATTAGGAGTTCATATTTGTATCACATTGTCCCATAGTACGGGAAGAGACTATTTTTCACCTGATCAGAGTGCTTATAGATTTGTTATGGTTTGAATATTTACTTGCAAGTAGCTCAACAAGAGCGCCGCCAAAGCCATCTGACCTCACGTCAGTGCTTTCTAAATTTTTTGTGTAATGGTTTGATAATTGATATTTTGAGTCCGTCTGCCTTCTTTAAATGAACAATTCATTATTTAAATAAGTGGTCCTATAATGATATCCAAGGCTCTCTTTATAACTTTGAGTGGTACATCATCGTAGCCCATTGACGGTGTACATTTCAAACTTTTTATTGCTTTTTTTATTTCAGCTTCAGATATATCAAACATAAAAAATGAATTCATATTATATTTAACCTCTGATTTAAAATTTTTGTTGATTTTAGGCAAAGAAGCTGTTGAGTTTAGAGCAATACTTACAAAATATTCATTGAAATCATTTACAAAAATGTAGGGTTGCCTTTTTTCATTGCATTACAGGATTTTTTTGTCTTTTGAGTTATATCTTCAATTATTTTCCAAGTTGTTCTTAATTATTTGATGACTCAGATATTTTTTCCAAAAAATTTCTTTCTTTCAGCAGCAAGAATTTGGTCATATGCACATTTCACTAACTTATACAATTTTTTACAGTTTAGATCAGATATAAACATAACATATGCTGCATCAAGTATTTGCTTCATATACTTTACTTTCTGGGTTTGTTTATATTGATAGTTCTTTTTTGGCAAAAAAACATTCTGTTAAGGAAAGTTTCTCTCAAACTCAAGTATGAAATATTGATGAAAAAAATCCCACATTTAATCAACTTTTCTTGGTGAAATCCTGTAAAGCTCATCCCACGATTTCTGCGATAAGTCTGCAATAAAGTTGCTGAAAGCGATTTCATTATAATTCCTAACATAAATATATTCTGGTTTTTTACTTCCAATGTCACCCTGAATTTTACGTATTGCGCTGAATGATCCGAAATATGGGTATTTAATATTGTTGGTTTACAGTATCTACTATCAATGTTTGTTAGCACATTATCAAGACAAGTTGATGAGGATGCCGTAATACGAGTAGGTTCATTTATTGTGTTAACAATGTTGTAGCATTTGATTAAAGAAAATCATGAGCTTCACTTGATTTCTCAAGAATAGCGGTATTGAAATCGCCCAGTATTATTACTCTTGCATTTTCAGCCAGACATTTGTCACATATCAGGCTAAGTCTTTCCAAAAATATTCCAACATCTGCATAAGGCGAAGTGCTGGGTTTATACATACAAATAATAATAATTTTTTGCTTACTACAATAGAGTTGCTCCGCAGTACATTCAATAATCTTGTACACTGACAATTTTTCCAAGTCACTCCTCACCCATATTTATACGGGAAACTACTGAACGTAATTTCATGAAATTCAGCACTTATAAGTATTTCACGATGCTGATGAATCTAGAATATTTTCATGGCATGAGCACCTCCGGTTTTTCCGGAAATGACGTCAACTTCCGTTTTTAAAATTAGAACACCATTTTTTTTATTGCAGAAATAGATTACTTAGAAAATTTCGAGTTATTTTGATGTAACATTTTTCAGTTTTAGTTGGAAAATTCTCTCTGAGCGGGAAAATTCGAAAAAAAAAATCGAAAATAGAGCTCCGCTGAAACAAGAATAACTTCGAGGTTTTTGGATGGAAAATTTTCATTTTTGGGATTTTCAAGATGTGAGATTGATGTATCCATTTTAAAAATGGAAATCGCGATTCATGATACAGGGGGTGAAAAAATCGCTTTCAAAGTTAGGAATGACAAAATCGTGAAAAATCAATTTTTTCGATTTTGAACCCCATTTTTTTATGGCAGATATTGAATCAACGTTAAAAAATAATGTGAGTGTATGCATCATACCCTTGCCCTTAAGTGGATATTTTCTGAGTTATTCACAAAAAACTGTTTTTCGTCTTGAATTTTCAGCTATTTCTTTTCCCTTCACGCCAAAAAGATGAAATTTTCAGGAACTGTTATTTGAACCATGCTGTAGATTTTTCACCCCTTCTTGAAACCGACTTCAAGTTACTATTGGGAGAACCATGGCAAACTCTCTCAGTTATAACTAGAGAAGATGCTCAAAGTTTTGACCGTTAATTTCTAGACATTTATTTATACGTCTCAGGAATGCTTCGTGCGTTGCTCTTCTTATTTCATCGGGAGGAAGAGATCTGCGAAAGTGTTTAAAAACCAAATTGAGTTTCAAAACTATGAATCTAAAAATCTAAACAAACCTGAACGCATTTCTGACTCGTTCTATGCAGTCCTCTTTATCAGTCAGGGGAGTTGAGTAGACAATATTTTTTATCCTACCCCAAACATAATAGTCTAAAGGAGTTAAATCGGGAGAACGTGGTGGCTAAAGATGTGAACCATTGTTCGCCAACCATCGATCTTCAAATAGCCTGTATAGGATATTTGATACATTGAGTGAATTGTGTGGAGGCGCACCATCTTGTTGATTCCATAAGTTATTATGGTTCTGTACTAGCGGCTCAATTATTTGAGTCAACATGTCAGAATATCTATCTCCTAAGGGAGAACATTCTTTGAATAATGCAAACATGTGTAGGGTTCTATCGTAACAGTTAAAGAATTGCATTATTTTTGATGGCGCAAAAAACATTGAACCTCCAGGTCTCTTGAAAGTTCCATTGTCTGAAGTGGTGGTTGTTCTCTTCATCCCAATAATGATTGTTATGCCTATTGAAAGAACCATTTGTAAATTTAGATTCATCTGTCCAAATTATACAGTCCAAAAAGTTTTCATTCTCTTGAAATCGATTCATCATAGCTTCGCAAAACTCTGTTCTCCTGACGAAATCAGTTTCCTTCAAATGCTGTACCCTATTGAATTTATATGGGTGCATTTTATGTTTTTTTAATATTTTCCAAACACTCAATTGAGATAATCCCAGAGCAATCTCGGCATCTTTGAGAAAATTCTGAGAATTCACACGAAAATATGCAAGAACTGTAATTTCGTTGTTCTCATCTTCTACTACACTTTTTTCTCTGTGTATAGTTTTCTTAACGAAAGATCCGACATTTCTCAAGTTTGTCATGGTTCTGTTAATGGTATCTCTCGTTGGTCTGGGTCCGTCAGGAAACCTCTCAATGAACAGTCGAATCGTTCTATCTACAACTTTGTTACATTCTCCATGAAGTAGAATGAGATTTAAATAATCTTCATTGGTAAAATTAGGCATAGTGATCGATTTTATAACTTAATACGAATTATCAAATCAATGTGGCAAAAAACGATTACTTGATGATATTATGTTGTGTTTTGATCTCAAAATAACTTCTTCCGAGCCTACCAGGATATTCACAAATAAAAATAATCATACATCAATTTCCAAACTTGACTACATTCTAACGAATGTCAAACCCGATAGCTATAACTGTCGGGTTTTTTGAGCCTCATTTAGGGGATCATAAGGCAATGTTACTTTGTTATGTGGTTACTAAAACCCCACAGGACAAAAAAAAATGGAAAAACATAAACTCATTAGGGACTGCTCTGAACAAAATCTATTTCATCTAAATAAGGTCATCTCAGAAAGCGATTTCTCTAGCATTTATACTGCATCTTCTGTCGATTGTGGTTTTTACCACTTACTACAAACTATACAGTGCTCAATAGAGGACTGCTGCCCACTACGAAAAGTTTCGGTTAATAATAAAAATTGTGGATGGGTGACTGAAAAAGTTCGACAAGAAGGCCGTGCTTTGAAAAACTTATTTTGGCTGAGCAAGTCCACAAACTCGAATTATTTGTCAGAATTATATAAAAGCAAGAAAAAGACTACAGACTACTTTTAACTAACACCAAACTTGAGTTTAACCGAAATATTCTATGTCGTTCCGTAAATATGAATAAAACTGTATGGAATATTGTGAACGAGGCGACCGGGAGAAAAGCTAGGCCTAAATTTCCCCCATCACTGCTAATAGGTGATGCTTTTTGCTCCGATACCAATAAAATTGTAAATGCGTTTGGTGAATATTTTTCTACTGTTAGTACAAAATGTATCCAACAACATTATGGGACCACATTTTCAAATATTTGTACATCGTCTAGGATTAATTGCACCACCTTTTTTTTCCATCCTGTGACTCATATGGAGGTATTTCAAGCAATCACAAGTTTAAAAATAATAAGAGTACTGGTGCTGATTCGGTTTCCGCTAGAATGCTGAAATCATTTGCTCAACCAATCATTGAACATCTGGTTTACCTTATTAACCTTTCAATTACCAACGGCGTATTTCCATCTTGTCTGAAGTTGTCTACTGTGGTTCCGGTATTTAAGAAAGATGATCCTACTATTATTAGTAATTATAGACCAATTTGTTTGCTTAGTGTTTTTCAAAGATAATCGAAAGGATAGTATTTGACCGAATGCTGGATTTCTTGGGTGGGTTCGGTTTGTTGAGTCGTGCTCAGCATGGTTTTCGGACGGGGCGTTCAGCACAGACTGCTGCCGTGTCTTTCATTGAACATGTTTATGCGTGTTTAGATGCTGGTCTATGGGTGTGCGGTCTCTTCTTTGATCTTTCGCGTGCATTCGATTGCTTAAACTTCGAGAACATACACAAAAAGCTGTTTAGTTTGGGATTTCGAGGAGTTTTTCTCCAGTGGATCAATAGTTTTTTAACGGACAGGTATTTATGTGTCAAATTAGCTGAATACATTTCTGATACATTCAGTGTCCTCTTGGGTGTTCCACAGGGGTCCGTGTTGGGTCCACTAATTTTCTTACTTTTCATCAATGACATGCCGGAACATGTGATTGCTGAGTGGATCACAATGTATGCCGATGATACGTCATTTGTAATTTCAGCCACAACACTTGAAGAACTCGTAAATAAGTGCAAAAATCTAATAAAAAGTTTCACGAAATGGTGCAAGGATAACTCTGTTATTGTCAATGTTGATAAGACTGAGTGGGTCATTTTCAGCCTCAGGGCTAGAAATGAGACTATAACGCTGAAGCATGACGATGTAATTGTCAGGTCAAAATCAGGCATCAAGTTTCTTGGCTTGATGGTGGACGACCAATTGAGGTGGTGTGATCACATCCAATATTTGAGCACTAAACTGAACAAGGCTTATTATGCTATGAGCAGGATAAGGGAATCTCTGCCCATGGAGTCATTAATCACCGTGTATTACGGACTTTTCCATGCACATTTGGACTATGACATCTTGCTCTGGGGTAACTCAGTAAGTGTGGGCAGAATTTTAATTTGTCAGAAGAGGTTAGTACGCCTGATGTTCGGCTTGAGCTCGCGTACATCTTGTCGTAATGTTTTTGTTCAAAAGCAGATAATGACTGTGCCTTCATTATATATTTACAGATCCTTATTATATGCGAAAGAAAATATCAATACACTGCCTAATCTATCGGATGGACACGGTTATAATACCAGAAATGTGTCCACTTTATCTGTTCCTGCGCACAGGACATCCAGGTATGAGTCCTCTCCAAATTTTCAAAGAATAAGATTCTTCAATCATCTGCCCCTGCAATGAGAGAACTGCGATTTTCTGTGTTCAGGAGTAGATTGAAACAGATTTTGTTAAATAAGGCTTATTATAGCGTGGGGAATATCTGGGAGATTCTGTTTTTGTTAACATTTATATATTGCAAATTTTCATTGTTTCTTTTATTGTAATTTTTCCTATTTTTCTATTGACTTGTCCTATACATGTAAAAATGTCAAAAAGGATTGAATAAAATGTTATGTTATGTTATGTTTATCACCAAATTAATAGTAAACACAAAATGCTACTGAATAAAGAGGAATTTGGCAGATGTAATTAATGATATCTATCATTAAAAAAAAAGAATGTAAAACATGGTAAGTTTTTGCATATGGTTCATAAGGAATTATTTCTTAATCACTGGAGAGAAAACCGATGGCCGATTAGTTGAAATAAAGAGGTTTCCGATTCAAATTTGAATCCAAATTCGCCATCTATTTAGGAAAAAACCTGTAACTTTTTTCTCTTGCATATTAGGGCAGTAAAATCTAAAACATGGTTTAAGTAACAGTTCGTGAAAATGTCATCTCGTTGGCGTGAAAGGAAAAGAAATAGCTGAAAATTCAAGACGAAAAACAGTTTTTTGTGAATTACTCAAAAAATGTCCACTTTAGGGCAAGGGTGTGATGCATACACTCACATTATTTTTTAACGTAGATTCAATATCTGCCATAAAAAATTTAGAAAGCACTGACGTGAGGTCAGTTGGCTTAGGCGCTCTTGTAAACCACTTACAATTATTTAAATTTTGAAAAATCATATCTCCAGAACTATTAGCTTGTCGAAGTCGAGAGTGGTATTTTTGTATACGTCTGATAAAACTGCACCATAAAAAAATTTTTATTTGAACAGTGTCATTTGAAAAAAAATTTTTTTTTTGTTACTCCGAACCTATTCGACCGATTTGACCGAATAACGAACTTAGCCGAGATATTTATACCTCAAACCTATTCTGAAAGTTTCAACTCTCTAACTTCATCCGTTCGAGAGTTATCGTGTTCACGGAACGGACGGACGGACAGAATCGATTTTGACCACGGATTATTCATCAGTAGGTCCAAACAAAACGATTGATACCACTTTTGCCCAAAAATTCGAAAGTCACAGACATTTGGGCAAATTGATAAGCACTCTGTTCAGGTGAACAAGAGCGCCAAAAATTGGGGTTCTAATTTGAAAAAATTGATTTTTCACGATTTTGTCACTCCTAACTTTAAAAGCGATTTTTTCACCCCTGTATCATGAATCGCGATTCCGATTTTTAAAGTGGATACATCAATCTTACATCTTGAAAAATCCCAAAAATGAAAATTTTCCATCCAAAAGCCTCGAAGTTATTCTTGTTTCAGAGGAGCTCTATTTTCGATTTTTTTTTCGAATTTTCCCGCTCAGAGAGAATTTTCCAACCATACTGAAAAATATTACATCAAAATAAGTTGAAATTTTCTAAGGAATCTATTTCTGCAATAAAAATATGGTGTTCTAATTTGAAAAACGGAAGTTGACGTCATTTCCGGCAAAACCGGAGGTGCTCATGCCTTGAAAATATTTTAGATTTCATCAGCATCGTGATATACTTATAAGTGCTGAATTTCATGAAAATACGTTTTGTAGTTTCCCGTATAAATATGGGTGAGTTTCCTCGTGAAAGAGCCTGTATATTCCATTATATCATCCTACTTGATTTCCTTTCCAGAAACTCTACCTATATATAACCATTTTTGTTTCACTGCCCTTTTGATTTTGCTACTTCTGTGAGAGTTTTCATTTCCCCTACAAATTAGGCTTTCCCTCAATCTTCTAGTTTGTTTTCTATTTTCAACTTCAGTCCAGGCCTCATTTATTTTCGAATCTATACTTCCACTGTTCATGATTTCTCTAATGTTTTTGTTTTGGATTTGCAGGTTATTATCAAATATTCTATTAGTTTTACGATGTTCTATGTTTTGTAGTTCTTTTGCGAGTTGTTGATGAGAACTATTTTGTGGATTACTGGTTGACTCTTGCACCAAATTATGAATTGAATTAATAATTGAGGATGCCTCTTGTTGTTGACCTTGAAATATTTTTTCATCGGTGCTTGTGGACTCGATCTTTGAAAACGATTGTTTGCTTCGTTTTTTCTGGTTTCTTTATCTCTGATTGTGTCGCATTTTTTCCAATGTTTTGATTTTATCTAAAAGTAATGCATAATATGTAATAATATTTTCTTCTTACTTTGGCATTCGCTAAGCAATTTTTTCAGGAAGAAATTCTACTTTTTCAGAAATTTCGTATCGGCCCCTTGTTCTTCACTTTCAGTGGATTCATCGCACGTTAAATCAACGCCTTCAGCGGATAAACGGATACATTTAGCAGACTTTCGTGTATTAGCTTATGTCATGGTGAAAAATTTCCTCGCACTCTATACACATAACGTAAACACACACTTTTTCCGCATAAACTGCAAATATTGTCCTTTTTCGATTTATTTTCACTCGAAACATCGCAACGATCAACAGCGCGACCGTCAATGCTCGCCATGTCGAACAACGTGAATATACAATTCACTTTTCAGATTATGTACCTAAGTACCGTTTTTGCGTTTACTGACCGAGTATTCAGTACCTATCTCAATAAAATTGAAGCTCTGTAATTATCTTATACTAATATTTTCAAATACTGTGTACCAAAAATGTACCAAAAGAAATTATTGAGGCAGCCAGCAGTGTATCTTCAAGTTTATTACCTGCAAAATCAGCTTCAAGGTACGAACGAGAATACGACTTCAAAAAGTGCAAAACAAAAATAGTGTGATTGGGGTAACTGAAGATGTTTTGTTGGTCTACTTGAATCAACTATCAGCTAGATTCAGCCCTAATACTTTATGGGCAAAATGGTCTATACTAAAAAGCTGCTTGGAAATTAAAGAAAATGCCCTTGTTCGCAGGTTCATTTTCCTTAAAAAATTTATTGAAAAATACGACGTTTAGTTGTCATTTGCAGATTTCAAAAGGTAATAGCGTTTCTGAAACGAAGAAATGAGCGTTATACGCCAAAACAAGCCAAGGTATTACGTAAAGAAGAGGCTGAACAATTTCTTCAACATGCTCCTGATGACCAGTGGTTGCTGGCGAAAATTGTAACAATATTTGGGATTTTTTGATTTTGTCGATGTGACGAAATTCCCTCCTTAAACATGAATGATGTAGAAGATATGGGAAAATACGTTATTGTGACATTGCGGCAAACAAAAAATTTAACAACAAGAAGAATCACCATAACCGATGATGGCTGTAGCTTCAAACCCTGCATGTTATAGAAAAAATATGTAAATCTTCAGCCTCCTGGAACAGAAAGCCTCAGATTTTTTCTGACTAACTATTGGTGGTGTCCCAAAGCAAATAGCGAAATATTTAGGTTTAAAAGACCCAGAGTTTTACACCGGCCACTCTTTTCGCAGAACTGGAGCCACTATGGTTGCGGATTCGAGAGGAGATATTTTAGCACCAAATCGTGATGGAGGGTGGAAGAGCACCGAAAAAATAATCGAAATGTCTAGCAAATTATTTGGTAGTAAGGAGAGTACAAATGTTCTGCAGTCCTCGAGTTCAGCAGTTTCTGAGTTAACAGATGGTTCATCATCATCAATATCAACTCTTTCATCATCAAAAAATCTGTGTTACTGGAAATAACAATTGTACCATAATCTTCAAAATATATGACGATAAAACAAAATCTTCTAATGTAAATAATACTACTAACTTGTAAAAATTTTGCTACTTAACTGTCAGTTTTACAAGTTAGTGACTTGATAAAACAAACTTTCTTGATTAATATTGTGTTTTTGGAAACTTTACAAATGAGAAACTTCTTTACTTGATGAGTCGGTTGTTTTGGTAACGCACAGTTGCAGAGTACAGGAAATATCCCCCGACTTCTCGTAAGTGGTTTTCTACATTTTTCAGAATAACTGAATTTTTTTTTTCGTGTCACAGGATATTTTGTGAGAAATTCCTTTATTGTATTGCTTGAAGAATGTTTTCTGTCGTTTTGATTTTCATACAACCCTACAAAAATATCCTTCCTCTTATTAGACTCCGATTCAAATTTTCAGCGTGGGATCCAAAGACTCTTTTAAAAAGTCACACGATAACTTACGTTATCAGGCAGCTGGGCCGTGATTCAAATCTTACGCGAAATTAAGTACGCGCAATAAGCCACCCCTGACTTCCCACGCTGTCTCCGTTAAAAACGATTACAGGTGAGATCCGGTATTTAAGATAAAGCCAAGTTCCTATTGTACTTCCGATATGCCATAGGCGGGAAAATAAAACGTAAACTCTTGGGGCGATTTCGGCTCCAGGTGTGCTGCCGCAGTCAGCTGACTGTTCGGGATTACCTGAAGACGATGATATCAAGTGTGACGTAATATCTATTAAGGGGTGATATCTGGCGTGGGGTCGTTCGCAGATCCGTCTTGAGGCTGTGCCGATACAGCTGTCGTGACTTGACGCATTCGTCTTGAGGGGTCCGATGGGGGCTATTGAGAAAAGTGGCTTTGGGGGATGCAGAATGGAAGGGACCAGTGGAATTGGGATCAATCGATCAATTATTTGTACATCCTTGCTGGGTTCATTTCGATGAAATCGGTTTCTGATAGTTCAGGAATTGAAGCTCAAAATAGGACGAAAATTTTTATTTCAAAATTATAAATAACTACATCAGAGACAAAGGATCAAAATCTATATATTATTTAACATACAAGAGAACCTACACACGTAAACGAATACCCAGACAAATGATCACAGGAGTACACAATAATGAAAGTAATCAAATTAGTATACGTTCAATCTTATGAAAGAAAATAAAATATATTGCCCCGTCTATGATATACTTTCTCTCCCCAAATCATCTATACAGGGGGTCTTTCTTTAAGTAACACCCCTCAGGAAGGGTCGACGGAATTTGTGGTTTTAAATTATTCTAAGAATAATTTAATTCTGAGAATCAAACAGCAATCATATTCCACATATTCGATTAACTGCATAGTTGGTGTTTTTTCAGGAATTTGTTTAATGCCCTAACTTTATTATTAGCCGTTGAAAAAAGCCACCCATATTACTTTTTCGTAATCGTACCTAACCAACCGTAGATAAAGAGTAATAATCTCTCGGAATGAGAACCACATAATATCGCAGGCAGAATTCACATAACTAGGAGAACCACAAAGAAGCATTTTGGGTCCCATCATATTCATCATATTTTTAAATGATCTATATACCATATTTGATGAAAAAAATATCAAAATGTTGAATTATGCAGATGACACAAACTTCACAGTCATGGCCAAGACATTCCCAGCAACGTGTAAACTTGTAAAATCAACCCTACTGCAAGCAAGCGAATGGTTTGCAGCAAATGGTTTATGCTTGAATGCTGAAAAAACAAATGCAGTTCTATTCATAACAGCTCAGTGGTTTTCAAACACCAGCAAATATTCAACTTTGCATATCCTCTCTGAATCTGATTGGGTGTTGTAATTTCCTGGATCTCAATATGGAGGGAACTCTTGATTGTAGTGAACACATCACCAACCTTTGTGCTCAATTGAGTTCTATCTGCTACTCTCTAGGGGTACTCATTAAGTACCTGGACTCAATGTCAATGAAAACCATTTACCAAGCAGTATCTGAAGATTCAAAAGAGAGCAATACGTACAATCTGGATGATATATATATATATATATATATATATATATATATATCAAAATTAGAAAAGAAAGTTTTCTCTCGGTTGGGTTCTCGGCAATTTTTGGGGCAATTAATTAGAACAGTGACTATTCATTAGTTTATTTTCTATATTTCGAACACACAGTGCAGTTCTTCTTCAGGAAAACTGAAAAAACACATATTAAAGGTCAACTACATTGACTTGACATATAAAGTTCAACTTACATCTAAACAAAGTCAAGGAAACTGCAAAGAGAACATCAAAGGAAACAGCTAGTGCGAATTTATAATCAATGTGATACGAACAGTTGAGAAATCAATTTTAAGTCGTATCGAGAACGTCATCTGACAGACATGCATTCTTTCAGGTTAGGTCACAGAAAGGTGCACTCACAAAGGTCAAATGAAAAACATAGAAATCTCGAGTAATTGTGCAAAGATTTTTAACTGTCAACAGTCCAATCTGGAGTCCCTACCTTGATTTTCTAATGACAAAAGATAGTTATAGATATTGCTCAAATCTTCTATATCTGTTTTTCAGATTTTATTCAGATTTGAGCAATATCTATAACTATCTTTTGTCATTAGAAAATCAAGGTAGGGACTCCAGATTGGACTGTTGACAGTTAAAAATCTTTGCACAATTACTCGAGATTTCTATGTTTTTCATTTGACCTTTGTGAGTGCACCTTTCTGTGACCTAACCTGAAAGAATGCATGTCTGTCAGATGACGTTCTCGATACGACTTAAAATTGATTTCTCAACTGTTCGTATCACATTGATTATAAATTCGCACTAGCTGTTTCCTTTTGATGTTCTCTTTTGCAGTTTCCTTGACTTTGTTTAGATGTAAGTTGAACTTTATATGTCAAGTCAATGTAGTTGACCTTTAATATGTGTTTTTTCAGTTTTCCTGAAGAAGAACCGCACCGTGTGTTCGAAATATAGAAAATAAACTAATGAATAGTCACTGTTCTAATTAATTGCCCCAAAAATTGCCGAGAACCCAACCGAGAGAAAACTTTCTTTTCTAATTTTGATATTTGTTATTACGGCAACACTCCTTATTATTTAAAATACTATATATATATATATATTCTTTTTAACTTTTGGCTGACAATATTTAGTTAGCAAACAATAAAGCATACCTATAGATCAGGGGTTAGTGACGGGGTGTCATACAATTCGGCGTATCACATGAAAACCTAGGGAAAAAACCACAGTAAAAAAAACCCTAGCTCCCCGTCTAAGTGTGAAAATACAAAAATAAGCTGAAATATATTTCAGGGACTTCTTTCTTCAAGAGTGATCTTCTATTGATGGAGACAGAGATTTCTTCAAGGTGCTCACATTGAATCTGGAAATAAAAAGACAAAAGCAGAAAAAAGAACTGAATAACAAAAATACGTATCATCTTCGTTTGAAATTTATAACCTATTCCAAGAAAGAGTTGGAAACATCATGAATAGCCCTAAAACCATCTTGAAATTTATATATGGGACAACTATTGATGAGATGAGGTATTGTTTCATCTGCTTCTCCACATTCACAACTTGCGCTAGGAACTGAGTTCCATTTAAATAGCATGCCATTGGTACGACCATGACGTGTTCTCGAACGATTAAGAACTGTCCAAATTTTTCTTGGAAGATCAAAACCAGGAACTTTTTCAGAAGGATCAGAAACAAGATACTTATTGAACATTTCGTAAGAGTTCCACTCAGTCTTCCATAAATCTTTATCGCTTATGTTCATATTGAAGAACGTATTATGCCATAAAATTGGGAAAAGAATTATATTTATTCCAAGAATTCAGAGCTGCATTCTGTCTGCGAATATGGGGAGGGACAATATTAGACAATACTGGTAACTAATGAACCAGTGTTGATCTTATGGTGCCAGTAATTATTCTCATGGATGTATTCAATTGTATCAATTTTTTGTGTATGTGCACTATTAAACCAAACAGAGCAACAATACTCAGCTGCAGAAAAGACTATGGCTAGAGATGCTGTGCGAAGAGTGGAAGCATCAGCCCCCCAAGACGATCCAACTAATTTCTGAACAATATTATTCCTAGTTTTCAGTTTTAGGCTCAGATCATTTAAATGAGCCTTATAATTGAGAGATGAATCTATTTTAACTCCTTAGTATTTTTGATAGAAATTATGTTCGATAGGAGAATCATTGAAAGTTACAGCTAATTTTCTATAGTTTTCATGATTATTCAGATGGAAACAAGATACCTCTGTTTTGTTGGGATTTGGACATAATCGCCACTCGATAAAATAATTCTTTAAAATTTCCAAATCAGATGACAGTATGTTTTCCAGAGTATGGAAATCCGAATGTTGGTAAGCAATAGCAATGTCGTCAGCATAAACAAATTTTTGAGATGATGTAGTGGGCAAATCACTTAGATATAAATTGAAAAGTAAAGGAGCTAAAACTGATCCTTGAGGAAGACCGTTTTTCAATGTTTTGAAGTTGCTACTCTTATTGTCAATAAAACCACAAAACCTTCTATCAGATAACATATTTTCTAATAATCGTACCATTTTCCCACATTTCAGATGGGTATAGAGTTTGAACATTAATCCATCTTTCCACACAGTGTGATATGCCGAAGATAAATCGATGAAAGCAGCTCCTGTTTTCAACCTATCATTGAAGCCTGATTCTATGAAAGTTGTAAGGCTGAGAACCTGATCCGAACAATTTCTGTTTTTCCTAAAACCTCCCTGGAAATTTTGTAGAGCATTTTCTATAGAAGATTCAATTCTAAAAAGGTAATCCTTTCTAATATCTTGAAAGGAAAACTCAATAAACTGATGGGTCGATAACTACTAGGATCACAAGGATTTTTTCCTCGTTTCAAAATCCCTATTACTTTAGCCTTGCGAAATTCGGAAGGAAAGTTTCCCAAATTCAGAATATTGTTATAGAAAGACAATAACCAAGACAAGGCCTTTTTTCCTAAATGTTTGATGAATTCTGGATAAATTCCGTCAAAACCTGCTGCCTTTCGAGATTTGGTAGATTTGATTGCAGCCCTCAATTCATCTATATTGAATGGATGTGACACATGTTCTAAAGTAGGAGCTGATCTCCAGAATATCTGTAATTTTTTCTTCATATTCCTCATTTTAGATTGGGATAAATTGACTGATTCAGAGACATTAACTAGGCGGCGTGCGATTAAATTTGGATCAATTTTTGATGATGAGGAGGTAAGAGGAGTAGCTTCACCTAATTTTCTCAATATATCCCATGAACTCCTACTCGAATGTGTAAAATTTATTTTTGATACAACACTATCCCATTTCTCTTTTCGGCTTGTATTGATAGAATTCATAAGCCTTTCACATTTATCAACGGATGGTGATTTTTGATAGTCCTTGTACAGATTATCGGTTTCTTTCGACCAACCTGGAATATAATCTTTCCGGAAACCTCTTGGAACGAACTTTTTTGCTGCGTCTTTTACAACACCTAAAAATCTGTGATAGTTATCATGAGTGGGTTTAATCTATCTAATATCACTGTCTACCTTCTCAGCAAATTCAATCCAATTCGCTTTCTTGAAATTCCAACGAGGTCTTTTTAAACATTCTGAATATTGAATTAAACTTCTTGAAGTCAACAGTATAGGCCTATGTTGGCTATGAGGAAAAACTCGTAAAATTTGACGCTTCACAGGAAGCGGTTTGCAAGTATTGTCACAAGACACTAGGCAGAGATCAGGATTGTAGCCTCTATTCCATCGAGAAGAATGAAAAGAAGCTACATCTTTTCCATCAAAAATTAAATAGAAATTATTATCTTCCATCCAGTCAGCTAAAGCTATTCCACTTCTTTCATTATTATTATAACCCCACATTACGTGGTGAGAATTAAAATCACCGCAATAATGGACGATGAAAAGAATGGAGTCGTGTAAGGGAATATTAAAAAAAAAAAGATTTATTAACCGTACCAGCTATACATATTCAGGAATGCTTGATTTTCACTTTTAAAAATATGCATTACTATGAAGAGAAAACACCAAGTAATTATAATACAAGAAGAACAGCAATAAAATTCCCGCAGCACAGACTTAGCCTCACCGAAAAAGGACCTGCATATAGGAGCATTCGATATTAAGATAGCACATAAATTTGGAAGTGAATGTACACTACAACAATACAAGAAATTCATTTTCAAGCTGCTACTTAACATTGAACAATATAGTGTAGAAGACTTCCTAGCCTATATGATATAATCAGAGTAGAAATATTCATGACCCTGTTTCATCTCGAGTGTTCACTATATCACATGTATACACTTGAACTGAAATAAAGTATATTATTATTATTTTCTGTTATATCTGTTTTTGTGATAACGAAATTTCGAAGATTTTTTCTTCCCTTCAACCCTGCTCAATTTAAAAAAAGATGCCTCATGAAAAATTTTGATATAATCGATTTATTCCCGGCATAAATTAAAATTTGAATAAAATGCTCATCTGAATTACATTCAAGTTCACAGAGTAATTGGCAATGGAGTTGACTACTCTCGGATTTCTTGAATTGATAGAATATATTTTCTGTGATACCTTTGTGCCAATTAAATTATTTGAAGAATTGAATCGTATTTAGATGTTCGATTCAGGAAGAATTAAAACAATTTAAGAGATCTCTGATTTATTACAATACATTATAACTAAAAAAATTTAGTTGTTCCAAATTTTAATTCCCGGAATAGTATCGATTGTATACAAATTTTCCAAGAGACATTTCTTTAAATTAAGCAGAGAGAAGAGTGGAGAAAAAATTTTCAAAATCTCTTGATCACAAAAATAGATATAACAGAAAAAGTAGTAGGGTGATTTCTTAAATGAAGATTCCCAAAACTCATATTCAAATCACTTGATATCTTATTAGATATTCATCAGAGATCCACAAAATTCTGAATATTTAAATTTCATCGTTGTATCATATTTTTATAAGAAGCTTTGCGTTTTACATATAGGAAAATTCCATTTCATTGAAAACATGTATTAAAATTATTTATGCTCATCATTGGCCAAAATTAATCAAATAAAATCTTACTGTATGACCGAAGGTTTTATTTCTTGACTTTGAAAGATCTTAATAAAAATCCCTTTGACGATAAGATTTAGTTGCCTGCAAGCGATTTTTTCTTGATTTCCACTCGAATAAATAAGGCTTTTCAAACGCTATTAGCTAACTGGAATCAAGAGTTCGATTTTACATGGGTAAAATATACATTTATTTAGTTGGTTTTTCAAAATAAGAGAGTTTGAGCTTAGAACAAATTTGAAGAAAATCTCTGTGTATAAATATTTATATTAAGATATTGGATTGTTGATTCTTTCACAATCTTTGTTGTTCTAGTATCAGATTGCTCCAGAGTCCGGGAATTTTTTTTTGTATAGGAGTCTTCCTATGCATTATTAACTTTTGTGAGAGCTCTGTTCAATTGAGCAGCTATATATTATCGATTACCGAACTACAAGGTTGCGTGGGTAGATTGTCTTTATTGTTTGTTCCTGAACTTTGACATTGAATCTACGTCAATTGAAATAAAGTTCTCTTGTTGTACTAGAACGTCTTTGATTGCATTCTTTAATGCGATTGTTGTATTGGAATTCGACTGGAACAGTGATTTATGAACTTTTATTGGCAATGAATTGTTTATGTATCAGATAACGGAAAATTTATTCGATGGGTATTATGAATTTGTCACTTGTCACCAGAAATTAATGGAAAAATACGAGTAAATTGCAAACTTTAACTTCATTTCAAGGCTAATAAGTTACACAGGGTATTTCTGAATAATCCAAAAGACTCCATAGGATGATTTTTAATCACAAATTAAGGGTGGCCTTTCATATTTTTGATCTACATCCTTTTCCCCCTAGTTACAACTATTTTTTGGGTAAAAGTGATATCAATCGCTTCTCACTCATTATAACATTATACAGGGTGTTACAAATTCAAGTTTCTATTAGATATTTATGGAAGACTAAGTCTGAAATATTCTCGATCTTCGGTCAGTTGGCCTTGTAGCTTTTGATTATATTTTCTCAAGTGATTTTCTATTTCACTAGCGACATATGGGACTTTAAATCCTTATATCAACACTGTTATTCATCACAGAAATAAAAAAATTTCCTTGTGGTAATCTTGATTTTACTTTTGCGTTCCACGAATGAAGGAAGCGAAATGAACGTGACAACTTTCGGTGTACTCTTTTAGGCAACCGAGTAACAGAATTTCATCCCCGTGAATAGGCACGTTGAGCAGCGCAGGGGTGCTACAAGCATACCCTGGTCAGTTGACTCCGTGCTCACCGGGTTCGAATCCCGGCCGAGTGTTGCTCGGGTTGGAAGTCACAACATCGCTTTCAACGGATAGTACCCTAAGCAGGTACCTATAAACCCTTAAATCTAACATGCAAAACTAAATTTTTGATATTTTCTAGTTGGAACAAGCTCGTAGTCGCTCAGAATTAGTGTTCTATAAATTAAAATTTATTTTAATCGAATGATATGGAGTTAAAATGCCGGTCATTGTACAATGGATACTTAACAGCGGATTATATTATACGTGAAAGTACCTTTAAATCTAGCATGGCAAAACTAAAATTTTGATATTTTCTAGTTGGAACAAGCTCGTAGTCACTCAGATTTAGTGTTTTATAAATTAAAATTCATTTTGATTAAATGATATGAATTTAAAATTCCGGTCATTGTGCAATGGACAATTAACAGCGGATTATATTATACGTGAAATTAACTGATGTAGGTTTGGCAACATATTTCATAGAATCGGGTTTCAAGATAGGTTTAAAGCAGCTGCTTTGATAGATTTGTTGTCGGTGTAAGGCACTGTGTGGAAAGACTGGTTAACTCTTAAAATCTATCCCATCTGAAGTGTCAGAAAATCAAGATCATCAGAAAATATGATGCCTGAAGTAACGTTCCTGTGGGTGTGGTCACTAAGAGTACTAATTTGAAACATTGAACTTCCACAAGGATCAGTTCTAGCTCCCATTGCGCTTCAATTTATAATCAAAATTGAAAAAAATTCATTAATCGAATTTAATCAATTAATTAGAATTTAAATTATATAAATCCCATCTTAAGGAACTGATTCTTGGTATACCACAGGGAAGTATACCAGGACCTGTCTTCTTCCTCATCTATATTAATGATGTCAATACATGTCTTGGAGTAAGGGAAGAAGAAGCAATATTTTTATCCCCAATTCATTTCCAGTTATTTAATTCATTCCACAAAATAGAAATCCTAGATTAATGTCTGGTAAAACCTTATGGAATAATAGTTTTGTTGCTATGAAGATAAACGATAAAGAGTTAGGGCAGATCCAATGCCATTCATATGAAATGTATTACCGTATTTTTGAGCTTTCTTAAGAGATTCATTGTTTTGATTTTCATAGAAAAATATAGTCTGTTTTAAATCGTTGGAAAAAGGTCAGGATCATACTAATAGCATAGGTGAAGTTCAAAAGTGTTCAAAAACCAACGTTTTGAAAGACATTTTCAATTTTTCTCGAATGAAAATGAGATTTCAAAACACAGAAAATGTTTGAAAAAAAAATCAAAATTGCTGCTTTCAGAGCTAGCCAATTGATCATGATCCCAATTCGAGAAACCTTATAACAGAATTACGCAAATAATTTCTTGTATTGATCAAAATATCAAACAAAAACAAATTTCGAGGTGAGAGTTCACAAATTGATAGGTTTTATGACGGCAGTAACCATGATTAGAATAAATTGGTAGAGTCAACTCCTACGTACTCGAATATTTACAAACATCGGAAATGTGCCCTGGACGTAAACTGCTCATTTTGCGTAATATCTTTTATTTGGAAATAAATCCTATTTAGATAGTATTCATTTGAAGGTTATAACTATAACACGATTTTGGGAAAATAAGATCGAAAATTGTGTTCGAAATATTCATCATTACTGTTACAATTGAATGTAATCGAAACTGAATTTTTTACTTGAAAATCATACTGAATGAATTTTCAGCAGAATATTGGTTGGTATTATCAAAATTTCGCATTTATCCTCAGTTTAATTGATCGATTCATAAGAAATTACACATATTTAACATCAACTTTTCCAATACTCTGAAATTCCATGATTAATCTCCCATTCTTTAGATAATCGAATCAAAATCAAATGTTTTTTTCCACAAATATCGAAGATTTCAATCTCCGTTATCTTCTATATCCTATTTCAAACCTGTAAATAAGTTTTAATGTTTCATAGAATACAAATATCAGAGTTATGATATTCAAGAAGTTCCTAATGTTTTTAATTCTGGATAGGTTTCCAACAGAGGAATAAATTTGATGAAAGGCAGTATTGCTAAAACCAATTCGAACAAAATTTTGAATTAATTTCATGCTTAATGTTTGAGGATATATTATGAAATTCAGAAGTTTTTATCATCATTCATTTTCCTCTAATTTCTTTGAAGATCCATCAAATACCTACTTAGAGAAATTTAATATGTGTGTTGCTTATTCATTTCAGTGTATAAACATGAACTGTACATAAGATCAGTATATTAATATTTGCTCTTTGAAGATGAATTCAACAAGGTACAGGAAGTACTAATTTCGGGAATGTATACAGGGTGAGTCTTTGACCACTGCGTTAATTTTAACCAAAGGTTCTTGAGATCAAAAGAAACACTTTTTCCACTACGGTTTTTCTATATTCAGCTTCGTTGAAAAGTTATAAGCATTTTAAGTTTTCACATTGGGCAAATACCCCTCTGTAGTCCAGTTTAGTTTGAATGAAAAATACCTTCCACAGCACCCACTATTGAATCTGAATTGTTTAAAAACATTATTTTCCCTTTATGAAATGATGCACTCACTCATGTTTCATTCGGTGAGGTCCATATCCAGAAGGAAGATACAAAATACTAATTTTCTGGTAAAAAAATTCAACACCATAAACATAGATTTTTGTTGTTCTACTATATTTTCTTTCTACTTCAAGATTATAAACCATGCCTTTCTAGTGAGAAATTCCAAAAAAACCTCAGAATTATTGGATGTTATCATCATACATTTGTAATTTTCTTCTTAAAATTTCCAAATCATGAAAACCATCATTTCTATGAAAACTTTCAAGGCAAGAGGTTGTCACTGTGCTTTTTTTTTTCACTCAAAGTCAGAAAAAGTTATCTATGATTTTCCAAACACTGATATTTCTGAAGTTTCTTCTCCTTGACAGAGACCAGTGAACAGGTAGGTTAATGAGGTCTCTTGATATCATACTGTTAAAAATATGAAAATCTTTTTCGAAATCTTCAACAACAATGAATGATGTCACTACGAATAATCATTTTAAAGTGATGTTACTTTGCTTGATGATTATTTTCTGTACTGAATCCCAGTAACAATTTACCTGGATAGATTACAAGTATTTCCAGTTTTAGGTGTGCAATTATACTTTCTTGAAGAAATACCTAAATTTGATTTTGAAAAATCAACTAGGTGTTCTTTAATAAAAAATTTTTTGTTAAATCATTAATATGAATCTATTCTGTTTAGACTATAATTACTGATTTTTATAATCAGAGTATCTGTTTTAATTACGTAAACAAGAACATAAATATTGAATAATGGTTATTCATAGATTATGTCAAATTTTAATACCTTACCATAGAATATTGTCCAAAGTCCACCACTCAGAATTGAAATCAAATAAAAATGTCATGACCATTATTCACCAGAATATTCAAAGCCTCAATTCATCTTACCTGAAACTATGCCAGTTTTTAGATCATGAGAACCCAGATGTATTCGGAATAACAGAGCATTGGAAAACAAGTGAAGAATTACAGTCATATAAGTTCAGTAGTTACAAACTTGCATCAGCTTTCTGTAGGGGCAGAAAATCACATGGTGGGTCTGCTTTGTACTGCAGGGATGGCATGGAATTTAAAAGAAGGTGTGATATCGAGAACTTAAGCATCAGTAATGCTGTAGAATGCTCCGCAGTAGAAATATATCTGAAATCAACCAAGACCACAATAGTTTGTATTTATAGACCCGACTCCCCTCCATTAGCGGATGTTGAACTGTTTTTTGATAGGCTTGTGAAGATCCTAGAGTCATCTAAGAGGGATGGAGCAAGGATTATCATTCTTGGAGACTTTAATATTGATACACTGCAGAAAAGTAAGAATACACAGACCTTTATTAATACTGTTGAAACCTACAACGTACATGCCACTATTCATGAACCAACAAGAGTTACTTTGACCTCCTCAACATGCTTGGACAATATTTTTACAAACATTGATGAATTTGAATCATCAGTCTTTGAAGCTCATTTGTCAGACCACAAAGGTCAGAAAATTGAAATTGATGAAACATATAAAAAAGATAACAACCATTATTATATCAAGGTTAGGCAGATTAACGATCACACATTGAAATCATTCAACGAATTACTCGCTAACCAGAACTGGTGCGAGATAATTGGAATATCAAACAATGCTAATACCATGTGGAATAATTTCATCAGTCATTACTCATCATTGTTTAGACAAAATTTCCCAGAAAAGATCATAAAACTGGTGTCTCAAAAAACCTAACACCTTCAATCCTGAAATAAAACTCATCAAAGACCAACTTGATATTCTATATGTCATCTCTAAAGTGGACTCACAACATATCAGCAAATATAATTATATGAAGAAAAAATACGACAATGCAATAAGATCAGCAAAACGAGGATTTTACAGTCATAAAATAAGTACAGCGGAAAATAAAGCAAAAATGACATGGAATATTGTTAGAGAGATAACAGGTGGAAACAGTAAAAATAATCAACTCCCTGAGGGCAACCGTCAAGAACTAGTAGAGAAATTTAATCAGCGCTTCACTAACCCAACATTCACATTAGCTTCCAGTCAGCCAACATCAACTAAAAGAATACAGCAACCAAACTTGGAAAAATCATTTTACATGTTTGAGGTGAAAGAATCAGAGGTAATCACTGCAGTTAAACAACTAAAAAATAAAAAATCCTTCGGACATGACCAGATCCCCATGACGGTGATCAAGAGCAGTATTAACTACATTTTGAAACCGTTATGTTGTATAATCAATTTATCTTTCCAATCAGGTATTTTTCCTGATGATATGAAAATTGCAATTGTGAAACCAGTCTTCAAAAAGGGTTCAAAGGAAGACTTAGGGAACTATAGGCCAATTAGCTTACTGACATCTTTTGCTAAAGTATTTGAAAAGATTTTGGCGAAACGAGTGATGAACTTCTTCCAAAGTTCAACGTAATAACCAAATGTCAGCATGGTTTCATCAAAAACAGAAGCACAGAGTCTGCCATATTCGAGATGACTGATAATATCATAAAGACACTTGAACGAGGGGATGTACCCATTGGTGTACTGATGGATCTATCAAAGGCTTTCGATACCATTGATCACAAAGTACTTATTGCAAAGTTAGAACGATATGGAGTTAGAGATAAACAACTTGAGCTCATAAGGAGTTATTTAGAGAACAGGAAGCAAAGAGTTATGCTGGTAGAGGGAGATTGCAGTACCTATCAAGTGAGCTCATACAAGATGTGGTGTCCCCAGGGAGGAATAATGGGTCCACTATTATTCGTTGTTTACATCAATGATTTACCTGAAAATTTTCCTGCTGACACTTTCAATATTGTAATGTATGCAGATGATACAAATGCGTTGATTCCATCTTCAGATGTTGCAATGGCAATAGAGAACTTCAACACTTCCATGAACCAAATGAGTAACTGGTGTGACGAAAACCATTTGGTTATTAATGCCACAAAGACAGAATGCATTATATTCAGGAGTGACAGAACCAATAGAACATACCCTCAAAATATTAATTATAAAGAGAATGAAATAACTGTTAGTAATTCGGCCAAGTTTCTTGGCATACATATAGACCAACATCTTAAATATTTCTCACATATCGAACAACTGAATAAAAAATTAAAGTCTACTGTATATACACTCAGGGTTCTACGAGATCAAGTCGAGTTAGGTGCTCTGAAAGCTGTATACTTTGCCATGTTTCACGCCAAATTGAGCTATGGAATCATATCCTGGGGAAGTAGCTCAGACACATCACAAATTTTCTACACCCAGAAGTTGGCTTTACGAACAATTCACAGGATGGGTTACAGAGAGTCATGCAGGGGACACTTCAGGGAGAACAGAATTCTCACCGTCTATGGGCAGTATATCTTTAAAATCTTAATGTTCCTATATAATAATAAAAATATTTTCTGTGAACATCTGAACTCAAACAACACCAGAAGGATGCAACCGCTTATAGTACCACCACACTCACTATCCCTTACAGAGAAAGGAACAAGGTACATGTGTATCAAATTATTCAACTTAATACCTAGGAAAATTCAATTACTGATCGACTCCAATTTATTCAGAAGAACAATCCTAGACTACATTATACGAAGTGAACCATACAGCATTCAAGAATTCCTGGACTTCTGCAAAAAAGAGGAATAATTCCAGTGCACACATATTGTATTGTATTAATAAATTTGACATGTTTTCCCATTCTCAAATACATCTAATGTAGCTGATGTGGAAAATAAATATTATTTGATTTGATTTGATTTGATTATTAATTTATTACCGAACCCCAGGAGAGAAAAAATTAATATTTGCAATGTTTTTTTAAATGAAAGATAATATCTGTAACTGTTATTAATCTTTAATTATAATTTTCCTCAGAATAATTAGAGTGAATTATTATCACATTAAAATATTATACCGTCTCTGTGGTGGGTAGTTCCAAATAAAAAAGTGTTGTGTGGTTTCTTGTTGTTGATTCTGTTTGAAACTGTCAACAGTTATTTGTAGCTTTCTTTCAAAAAAATGTGGAAAATATTGGAAGGATAATATCGATAGTTTTATATTATTCAATTCAGTATGAAATGATTATGGTCAGAAAATGCATTCTATTCTAATCTTTCTTGTTTTCATAAAGCTCATGCTTATAGCTTCCAGTTTCAATATTGATTGAATTTTAATTGACCATGCATCATAACAAACATTCAGAAATATTAAAACTAAGTCAAATTCTATTATCTCCTAAGTTTGTGAACAAGGTTGGATCGGTGTATGAAATAAAGATAATAAAGGTATAAAACAAATCTAGGAGACTGGGTTCGAAGTTTTTAAAACTCATATGAGCTCAATTTGCAGCATTCCTATGTTAATGCTGTTATAATTTGATGAACCCTGAATGTCTTAAGCTATAAAAAACCAGCTCTTCATAAAGACAAGTCTTCAATTTAACAGGTCCTGACAGAAAACACTTTACCTATTTCAACGGTCAAAATATACCGAAGAGTGATGGAAAACTTTTTCTCAATTTATTATGGAATATTATTCTGGATTAAATATTAAACAAGGTGCTAGACATAATTAACAATGAATACAGCAAATGGCAATTTAGATTTTGTGGTGAATGTAAGACAAAAATTGTTCAGTGGTTAATTTCATCAATAGTGTTTAGTGGTGGAACCATAGACTGGAGAGATTTCCCCAACCTTTTGTAGAAATATTTAATAATAAAGACATAAAATATGGCAACATTGAACAAATCTGATTATTGAATCATTTCAGCACAGACTTGGATTTGGGAAAATCAGAAAATTTGGACAAAATTATATCGATTCAATTCCTTTCAACTTCAAATATCTCAAAATGGTGCAATTTAGGAAAAAAGATGAGGACTGATTTTATATGCAAAAAAGACTAATGATTTCAGGAAGAACGAGATACGGACCTTTAGTTTAAGCGATATTTGTTTTTCATGCAATTTAACCAATCTGTAGAGTAGTAGTGAGAAACCCACAAGAAGTGGAATAAATCTATTGATGCCAAAATATGCACGAGTGTTATCAAAAACCTTCTACAAGAGATCATTTCAATTGATATTGTCGTTTGAATATTACAGGTGAAAATGTAATTTTTTTATGAAATTTCAACACCCTATATCTTTTGAATGGGGCCAAATTTGGAAGAATGTTATAGGAAGAAAATGTTTCTTTCGACGTCAAGAATCTATGCTTAAAATTAACGCAGTGGTCAAAGACTCACCCTGTATAAAGGGTCTTTCAACAAGAAACTATGTTTTTCAATTGTGGCCACACCTACTACATGACAGCAACGACAGTTAGTTTTTTAACATATTCGTAGAAAATGCTTTGGCAATTGTTACAATGAATTTAATTTCGCTCGAAAATCTCATTGAAATAATTAAAACTCACTATGAAAAGGGTGGTTGTGTTAAAATTACATTCCCTAAAATTCGTGATATTTTCGGACAACATAATCGACTTTCTGAGACCGCTATAAAGAATTTGGTCGCTAAATTTGAGTCGACGGGCTCGGTACAAAATGTGCCAACACCAATGCGTGTTCGATCTGGCCGTTCAACTGAAAACATCGCAGCCGTAAGCCACAATGTTGAAGAAGATCCAAACTTGTCAATTTCTCAACGTTCTCAACAACTGGGGTTATCCCAAACCACCATATGGTGAATTTGGCATGAGGATTTGGCTTTGAAGCCTTACAAAATTCAACTAGTGGGGGGATTGAAGCACGGCATTTTTCGAAGATTAGGGTATCGCGAGATGTTAACAACTCAATTCTGGCCGATCATCGATAACATGGATATCACTGACATTTGGTTTCAACAAGATGGTGCCATTTGTCACACAGCCAATGAGACAATTCATTGCAAACCAAATTTGCTAATCACGTAATTTCACGAAATTCAGCTGTTGACTGGCCAGTCAGATCGTGTAATTAAACACCTCTGGATTATTTTATGTGGGGCTATCTTATGGACAGAGTCTATACGCAGCCAATCGAATCGATTGCAGCCTTAAAATTCAAAACCTTAGATGCCGAAATAGACCAAACATTTTGCCAAAAAGTGATTCAAAATTTCGACGAAAGGCTTTACTTCTGTCAGCCTGGTCGTGGTGGACATTTGAAAGATATTTTTCATTCATAATTGCCGAATTTTTCTTTTTGTGATAAAATTGAAATTTGAATCATCGTCATCAACAATTTTTGTTTTATTTTGTTTTAAAAAACAAAGTTCTTTTTGAAAGACCTTTTAGCTCTTCAAAGCATTATGGATTATACAAGATAGTTTTTTTGATTCACCTTCAGGATTATTCATAAATATATTTCATTTGATTTATTTGTACTTATTAAGTTCAGGAGAAAGCTGAATCCCAAATTCAAGTACGATTCTCAAACTGTATATTTATTTAATACAAATAACATATAAGGTTTAAGGTTTTGTTTGCTACCAATCAATAGAGTGGAAATTGCCATTTCATTAGTTTGTTACTAGAAATGGATAAAATATTTATAATTATTTGAGATAAATAATTAAGTGTTGCATATTGAAGATGTGACAAAGCAGATAACACGTGTTCATCCATTTTGGTAATCTACTCTGATACTTCGTTTTTTAAATTTGGTAGATCGTTTCGAAGTTAGTAGTTCTCATGTTCTGAAACGAGCAAGCACTGACGTGAGGTCAGATTGCTTTGGCGCTCTTGTTGAGCAACTTGCGAGAAAATATTCAAACCATAACAAATCTATAAGCACTCTGATCAGGTGAACAATAGTCTTTTCCCGTACTATGGGACAATGTGATGCAAATATGAACGCCTAATGAATGAACAAACCTATGTCTCAAATTAAAAATAACTATAATTTTCCTCAAGTTTTGTTCGTTATAATTCCCTTCCCATAAAAACTTACGTCAGTGCTTTTTTGAATTTTGACAACGTATATTATTTCAGCCACCGAGATTGAATTCTATCTCTATGATTTCCCGTTATGAAAAATTTTGATTAATATTACGCCAACTGACACTGATTAATGAGCCCGCATTTGTCAATCGAATATCGATCTGTGATGGCCATCGTTTAGAGAAAATCACCGGACATCATGTCATTTCTATTATCTCTTGAGTTAATGAAAAAAGTGATCATATCTTTAGATGGAAAAGAGCTACGACAATGAAATTTCAGGATGAGTAAGATATCGATCACCTCAATATATTCACGAATTTTTATTGAAATCCAAAAAATAACTTACGAGATAGTGAGTATTGAAAAATTTTTTTTTGGAAATTTTTCAAAAATTTTCTAGAGTGACGACTTCTGCGAAATTTTGCGAGCCGTTTTGTTGCAGCCTCCTCCAACAATATTTCAAGTATCAACTTGATCGGATGGATATTCTAGTAGTTATTGAGGAAACAAAATTTCAGATGCTCATAACTACTGAACCATCCGACGGATTTGGCCCAATAACGAACTTGACCGAGATATTTGAACAACTAACCTATTCTGAAAATACTAGTGGAAAAGCCCGTGTCGCCACGGGCGCAAGTAAGGAAGCGCCCTTTATAGCTTGATGGCAAGATAATAACTCTTCCTGGAGGAAAATTTCTCTGCTGAGCTTCTTGTTCTACATAATCCATTAAACCCTGATACTTTTCTGTTCAAAAGAATATAAATATATATATATATGTAAAGGACTTATTCATTGGGTATCTAGGTTGAAGTTTAATTTTGATGTTTTAGATTGTAATGTCCATTTTAATTCATAATTTACACTGAAGAAGGCGGATTGCCGAAACGTTTGTAAACAATAAACATCAAAATTAAACTTCAACCTAGATACCCAATGAATAAGTCCTTACATGTAATAGAGAACTAGGTAAAAACGAATTCAGATATATATATATATATACCTTTCTGTTCTTAATTTTGGGTGATTCTGTCTTATCCAATTTAAGTTATTACTTTCTTGATTGACGTATGAACAGCAAACGTACTGCTGAAACAATTTTCCCGCACTGTGTAATGCACTAAACCCCGGTCTTACGGCAATTCGAAAAGCGTAGTATTGAAGCATGGTCAAACTGTTAGGCTGGGCTGTTGCACGTTCGTTTCTGTGGCTTATGTTGAGGCTGAAACCATATTCGCCGTTCAGAAAAAGTAGTGGGTACGCCATTGAATCCATGCGTGGGCTAAAATTTGATATTGTTTGCAATGGTCCATTTTTTGCATGAACCGCAAAATCAATATGTTCTGGCGGTTCTCCCTTTTCGCCGACAAATATTGTTGCAACACTGTCTCCTGTCGACAAATTGTATCTTCTAGGATCGTACTCTGTACGCGCAAAAACCATTCGAATATCTGGTAATTCACGATTTTCAGCTACAGCTTTGCGAAGTTCTTCTCGTAATCTTTCTCCCATTCTGTAAAAAGCGCTTGCAAATGGGTTATTTTCACGGAGCATTTCATCTAGTCGAATCATTGTCACTGGATTGCGTCCTTGGTTAGCTGGGTGTTAGAATATATGTTGCAGAGCTTCATTAGTATCAAGTATGTAAAGTTGATAGAATCTGGGCGTGTTTCCAGGTTGCGGAATAATGGAACCAATTCTGCTGTATGATGTTCCATGCAGACAAAATGAATAAGGGCCAGTTGATGCAAATTCTCTTAAGGTAACTTTTTGGGAAGTAAACGCAAAGGCACTGTTATACTGGCGTATATTGTTTTGGAAATTCTTCGATTCTTCATCTGTTCCTGTGTAAAGTTCTCTGAGCAAAGCTGGTACTTCTTTCAATTGCATCTGCTCGCTCATTACAACTTTGCCTTTCTGTAGGCACCTGCTGAACCCATCTCGCCTTTTTTTACCCCTAAAATGCAGAGTATTGCAAAATTGACACGATTCACTCATTTTGCCGACAGAAAACGCGGGAATTTCATCTTCAACCGAAGCCCTTCTCGCTACAAATACTGATCGCATTGCGAATTATTGTTATGAACGCGGCGTCGGTTTTTTTCAGTTCGGGTTGTCCAGGTCGCGTTTCGAGAACCCGCTGGTCTGCCTCGTCGTCGTATCTACATTGTAAATTAAAATTTTAAAATTTTACACTGGATCTAACTCAAAATTGAAATATTGGACGTGACCCGTTTTCAATTTTCACCCAAAAATGGACAAAAACCATCCAAATTTAGGTTTTCAATACCTTTTTCAGTTATAATTTTCTAAATCAACTTACTCGGTAGGATTGGAAATTAAAAAAAGCTTAAAATCAAGCTCGTCAAAACACGTCTCTCCTCTTTGAAACTCAAAGCTGAAATTGCAGAAGCATGGGCGGAGGTCAATTTTAATTTGTTGAGCAGTGGCGCCATCTACAGCGAAAAGATGCCAAACCCCTAATTTTTAAGTTTTTTGTGTTTTTTAGAGAAATTATAGATGTTTATTATAATTATTATACGTTATTAAGTTTGACAATTACTTTCAAAATGAAACTTTTTCAAAATCGTAGTTTCCATTTTATATTTTCAAGCACGTTATAAAAAATATAAATTGTTATAAAATTATTCAAATGCTCACTTTCTGACCAACTCAGGTGGCACTCTTGAACCCTTTTCTAACTAGCCCTAACAGTTCAACTTTCACTTAAGGTAATTTTATTCAAATAACAAAATTTGAAATTTTTAACTATTGCAAATCTACAAATTATTTTATTCACAAAAATTCACTTTACCCTTTTAAATTGAAAGCCTACATAAAACAAGTGAAATAAAGTGTTTTTCCTCTTTTAGCATTGTTACCATATTATTTATAAGTCACATGTTATAATTTGAATACAAATAAAGTTAATCAATTTTACTAATGTTTTTAATGAGCTATATGACGGTAATGGTGACTTGGAGTGCAAGAAGAAGAAATTAAAGCCCATATCAGTAAAAATTTGTTGAGCGGTGGCGCCATCTACAGCGAAAACATGAAAACACCCTAAATTTTAAGTTTTTTGTGTTTTTTAGAGAAATTATAGATGTTTGGCACTTGTTATTATTTTCTGCATCAGTTTAGATGCCTACCGTTAATTTAAAAAAATTGATGCAAATCAGTTGTTGGTTTAGGCGCTAGACCTTACTATGTATCATATTATTATAATAGATGAAAACTCTAGCTCATCTCTTTTGGATACTGAGAGGATACGGCCGGCCGGAAAGACTCAAATTTCTCCACGGATTCTTCATCAGGGAACCGAACCCAATCGATTGAGACCATTTTCGGCTCGATATTCCAAAATTACAGACATGTGGGCAAAATGATAGGCACTCTGTTCGGGTGAACAAGAGCGCCAAAAATGAAAGTTTGTAGAAATGGCTTAGATTTCATATACACAAAGTGAGTGTTATATATATTATTTTTACGTTCCATTCACAATTAAAAAAGACTTTCCTGTGTAGATAATAAAGCAAGAAAAAATACTGGCTGAACTATTCTTCTCGCCTCGATTCAACGCTAGAGAGTGACCTCTAGAACGCCACTCACAAATTTACGATGCTGTAAGAAGTAGTAATTTCAACCACAGAACTACATCTTCCACCTATGGGCACTAAATCTAACATTTCCATGTGGAGGGAAAAAACAGATAAGCTCACCTTATGAAGCCGACAAATACTACTTTTGCTCCATCTCGCATGTCCGAGGCACAAATTAATGAATCAACTTTTTAGATACGCGCAGAGCTATGTCTTAATTACTACGCATAACTCAGATCAGATATTCATGGTTCTATTCATTGCCACCGATTTATGGCTAGAAATTCGTGGCTTTACGTGGGTTCCGACATGGGTATGGTCGGAGTCCAGTGGAGAACGGTGAAAAATATCGTAGATAATAATTTGTGTGGATCGAAAGCGACGGCATGAAAATGTTCAGTTAGCATGTTTGGAGGCAGTAATTAGGAACCAACGTTGTCTCGACCAAGCGTAGGATCGAAAATGGACCTGGCTAGAGCCATAGATCATCGAAAATATGATAAAGATGGAGATCTGGAAGCTACAATAACATTCATCCAACGTCATAGATATAAAGGATAACGAGGCCTGTAGATCAAGATATATTGTCATCAAAGCAAGCCTTGAAAGTGTAGTCGGTGCTTTATTTCTGGTTACAAAAAGTTACCGAAATGTTCAGTTCTTGAACCATGGAACAGTAATATAACCTCTCTGTTGCCGATTCTGTCTTAAAAATAATCAATTGAAGACTCAAATATTTGTGCATTGCTGTTGAGCATTGAAAATTATATCAGCCTAGAAGGGATTGCATTTAGACCAAAGATTTTCTGGGGATGAAGTTACAAGTTCAATTACTGAAACAATTATGACTATTGATGTTGATACCATGAAATGAATTGAAAAGGATCATTGTAAATTATAATTATTAATTATAATAATATGATGCATAGTAAGGTCTAGTGCCTAAACCAATCAACCGATTTGCATCAATTTTTTTAAATGAACAGTGAGCATCTAAACTGATGCAGAAAATTAATAACAAGTGCCAAACATCTATAACTTCTCTAAAAAACACAAAAAACTCAAAAATTAAGGGTCTTTGGCATGTTTTCGCTGTAGATGGTGCCACCGCTCAACAAATTTTTACTGATATGGGCTTTAATTTCTTCTTCTTGCACTCCAAGTCACCATTACCGTCATAAAACTCATTAAAAACATTTTTAAATTTGATTAACTTTATTTGTATTCAAATTATAACATGTGACTTATAAATCATATAGTAACATTGCTAGAAGAGAAAAAACACTTTATTTCAGTTGTTTTATGTAGTCTTTCAATTTAAAAGGGTGAAGTGAATTTTAATTAAACAAGGGTATTTGAAGACTTTAAAAATCGATTCCATTTTTTTCAATGGAACTCGATTTGTTCATTCAGACCCATTAAACAATCTTACAAATCGATTTTTTTGGTCAAATTATATTGCTGAAATAAACGAAGATGCCAAAAAAGTCAAGATACATTTAAAAAAACAAATTGTTGACAATAGTTCGGTAACTATGGTCTGCTCAATCAAGCATACAGATGATGATATTATTTATGTTTTTCCGGCTCAGATACAACATGTAAACTAAGAGGTGTAAATTTGATTAACTTTATTTGTATTTAAATTATAACATGTGACTTATAAATCATATGGTAACATTGCTAGAAGAGGAAAAACAGTTTATTTCAGTTGTTTTATGTAGGCTTTCAATTTAAAAGGGTGAAGTGAATTTTTGTGAATAAAATAATTTGTGAATTTGCAATAGTTAAAAATTTAAAATTTTGTTATTTGAATAAAATTGCCTTATGTGAAAGTTGAACTGTTAGGGCGAGTTAAAAAAAGGTTCAAGAGTACTACCTGAGTTGGTCGGAATGTGAGAATTTGAATAATTTTATAACAATTTATATTTTATATAACGTGCTTGAAAATATAAAATGGAAACTGCGATTCTGAAAAAGTTTCATTTCAAAAGTAATGGTCAAACTGAATAACGTTTAATAATTATAATAATTTCAGCTTTGACTTTCAAATGGGAAAGACTTGTTTTGACGAGCTTGATTTTAAGTTTGATTTTAAGTTTATTTTAATCTCCAAACCTACCGAGTAAGTTAATTTAGAATATTATAATTGAAAAAGATATTGAAAACCCAAATTTGGATGGTTATTCTCCATTTTTGGAAAAAATTGAAAACGGGTCTCGTCCGATTTTTCAATTTTGAGTTAGGTCCAGTGTAAAATTTTAAAATTTTAATTTACAATGGAGACACGACGACACGAGGCAGACCAGTGGGTTCTCGAAACGCTACCCGGACAACCCGAACTGAAAGAAACCGACGCCGCGTTCATAACAATAATTACGCAATGCGATCAGTATTTGTAGCGAGAAGGGCTCCGGTTGAAGACGAAATTCCCGCGTTTTCTGTCAGCGAAATGAGCGAATCGTGTCAATTTTGCAATGCTCTGCATTTTAGGGGTAAAAAAAGGCGAGATGGATTCAGCCAGTGCTGCCAGAAAGGCAAAGTTGTAATGAGCGAGCAGATGCAATTGAAAGAAGTACCAGCTTTGCTCAGAGAACTTTACACAGGAACAGATGGAGAATCGAAGAATTTCCAGAACAATATACGCCAGTATAATAATGCCTTTGCGTTTGCTTCCCAAAAGGTTAGCTTAAGAGACTTTGCATCAACTGGCCCTTATTCATTTTCTCTGCATGGAACATCATACAGCAGAATTGTTTCCATTATTCAGCAACCTGAAAACACGCCCAGATTCTGTCAACTTTATACACTTGATACTAATGAAGCTCTGCAGCATAGATTCCAACACCCAGCTAACCAAGGATGCAATCCAGTGACAATGCTTCGACTAGATGAAATGCTTCTTTTTCAGAAGGCTGTTTTGAAATCGCCGCTGTTGGCGTTTCAGTTGGGCGTCGGAAAGGTTCTTGTGCATTTTTTTTTAAATACGTTATCACTCGATGAAAGCTAGACACAAAATGACATGAACGGCTGCTTATAGGGGGGCATTTGCTAATAACGACCGCGCGCTTCCTTACTTGTGCCCGTGGCGACACGGGCTTTTCCACTAGTGTCATATATTCCACAAAATAGAATTCCCAGATTGAAGTCACGTAAACCATTATGGCATAAAACGTTCTTCGATATGAACATAAGTGATAAAGAATTATGATAGATAAGTGAATTATACATTACACTATTTTAAAAGAAAAACCACGGTCTAAAGAAACAAATTAATAAAGGAATTTTTATTATATTACATAGATATTATTCATTATATACTATAGAAAACAGAAAGTGTCATCATTTAAACCAATTACTCACTAAACATTTCGGAAAATTCTTTTGCATGATATTCTTGAATGTATTTTAGAACAATCCCGTTTTAAAGACCAGCAGTAATCTGCCATCATGTGAGTATCCCATCTTCCTTGATAGCGATCCTCCATACATTTGATATCTTTCACCTTGCTCCTCACTAATAGCGCCTAAATTATCAGGAAAACGGTCTAAGTGGCTGTGTAAATAGTGCACCTCAATGCTCATGTTACACCCAAGGGATCTGAAATTATTCTGCATCTCATTGACTAATTCAACATAGTTTTCAGCTTTGTGTCTACCCAGAAAATTTTGGACAACTGAAACAAATGGATTTCAGGCATTATGTTCAATCTCAATCATTGAATTTATGAAGTCAGGGTCTATAATCAGCTGTCTTATTTGTGGGCCATCAAATATTCCTGCTTTAATATTTTCCTCAATCTGCTGAGGCATTTTTTTCCCTATATATGCAAAGCATGGATCAAGAAACTTTACAAACTACTTCATTAGACCCAGCTTGATATGCAGGGGTGGAAACATGATTTTCTCTAGCGGAATTAAAGGATCATTGATGATTTTCTTTCCCAGAGGCACAAGAAACAAGGATACTTGGTGTGGCCACTTTGATGTCCAAGGAGAAAGTTTACCATTTTTAAGTCTGCACAAATCACCCATTGGTGTTCATGCTACTTTATTTTTTCCAAAACCAAAGCTATGTTGTCATATTGCTCTTTCATTTACGTTGAGTGAGCAATTGGTATTGAGCCATATTTGTTCCCATTATGTAGAAGAACACATTTCAAACTTCGCTTTGAGCTGTCAAAAATAGGCGCCAATCATCCGGAAAATATTCAGGAAAACCCATTTTTACCAGGAGCAAAAAGGTAGCAGATCTTTCTCCCTTGTGCGATAAAATGTAATTTTCGTTCCTGGTTCAAGTAAATTTTTTTCCTTCAGCCTGGAAGCTAGTAATTCAGAAGCTTCTTTCGATAGGTTGAGATCTCTAGTGAGGTCATTTAACTCATCTTGATTGAAACATTGGGGAATTGATGACATCGTTTCAAAATCACTGTCACCTTCAGTACTGTCAGAATTCTGATCAGAGAGACATGTGTGCTCACAGAGTTCTGGTGGTTGCTGAAAAATTGGAATTGGCACTTGTTCTGAGTGAGGGATAGGGGGTCTTGCAGAGACTAAGGGCTCGTTTATACTGGCTGGTACCTTATGCCCTAAGCCCTTACCTTATTCCGTATGCCGTAAGAATTTCAGTAGGTGTTTATACTGGCTGTTAACTTAACCTTAAGCAGAACATAGAGTTTATGCATTTTGCTCTATGCTAATTAATAATTTGTCATTTTGAATTTGTGTTTCTACGTTTTGATACTTGCTGATTATCTTGTATTATAATTTATGATATTATTTGAAATTACCGCTATTAAAACAGAGATCCTTTCTGCATTCAATACTCTGATATAAATAATTGACCCTCTATAGAATGCGCATGTGTCAAAAAAACTCGCCCAATATTGACCATTCCAGGACACGTGGTCTTTTCGGATATTTGACATTTCGTGGAGGACAAACAAAGGTTCTTTTCCATTTATTTACATGTTGATATTTTCAAGATTTAACACTTGTTTTGTTCAGTTAGAAGTGGTTTAATGCTTAGAGTTAGTTGATTATACCTAGGGGCAGAATATTTTTCAAGACTAAGTGGTGAAGTCAAGGAGAGATATATTGAAAAACTTGAAAAATAATCGATGGAGTTGATCCTTATTGTATTGGATTGAATGAACTTTCACCAAATTTGCAGACGTTACCATCCGTTAGACTTATAGATTAGTAAGTTATTTTGTACTTACTCATAGCTTCTATACAGGGGGTCAACTGAAAGCCTATAAATCTTTGCAGGAATATAAATATTACGAGACAGGATTTGTACAAGAAGTTTTGATGAGGCAACACAATGAAAATGTTTTCATTGTTTTAGGAAGAGTAAGTTATGCTTCAGATAATCATTTTAATAATGTATCGGTTTAAATGATATTCCTGAGAGTTGTTTTTGCCAAATTGTGAATAAATTATAAATTATTAGTAATAAAGTGTTCTAGAAGACGAGTATTCTTGAATTCGCCTAAAAAGTCCTAGTTTTAGAAGTGAGGTGGTTTAATGTAAATGATACAGTTATACTTGTTTCAGTATTTAATAATTAACAAACAAAATTATAATATTTCAATATAAATGATGCATTTAATCAATCAATTTGTGAATCATACATATTGACAAATGCGCTAAAAACTTTGATAATTTTGTCCAATGCACCAAAATGCTCTCAAGATATTGAAAGCATGCTAACAGGAATTGGACCTTGGCAAATTTTAAATTTCTTCTTCAGCAAGCCAATAACCCGTTCGACATGAATCCTCACTGTAGCGATATTCCTCGTGTTTTCTAAATCTGCAGGATGAAGTAGATTCTGGCCCTTTATGAAAGTGTCCTTCAGCAGCCTGTGATTCCAAAGACCATTCCGCAGCCCTAACATCATCCTAAAATTTAAAATTAAATTAATATTAGGTAATTCTCAGTTTGAGGACAAAAAGGTTTACCTGTTTCAAACGTTTAGCACGATTAACAACTCTCTTATATCTATCAACTGCCTGTACATTCAAAGAATCACCAGTTATATATCCCATGTTTGGGACCCAATCAGGGTACGCTACATCTCGGAGTTGGGTTGGTTCTCCTAAGAATAAGATAAAATATTAGCAATTTGAATCTTTTCTTTATACATTATATTAATAGGCAATGAATACATACAATAAATTATCAAATTTTTTGTTCCTGTTATGAAATGTCAAGAGCATATTCTTGCATATTTTTGAGCAGATTCATGAAAATCTTTCTGTCTCAAAGCTTTTATCCAAGCTTCTCGACGTTGAAGCGACAATGCCTCAATATGCTGACCACCGGATTACATAATATAACTGCTGGAAGTCTGTAAAATCCTTCTTCATATCTATTTCCTCTCCTACCACAATTAAAAACTGCACGAAATTAAGGCACTTTTGGTAATAAGGAACATTTCGGTAAAACAGAGAAGCAATAAATGGAAGAATGGCAATAGCTTTCATTATCGGAAACCTAGGTACGAGGCCAGGTAAAAATAATTTTATTTCGTTTCAAGTACATATTTGGCATTTGTTTGTCCTCCACGACATTTGAGGTTAGCTTTGTGACGTCACCCTGGAATGGTCAATTACATTCCCTTAATTTGTCTTACTTATAAGATAGTCTTATACACTTATAAGATAATCTAATCTAATTATCTAATATATATATGTAATTTGTCCAAATAATTTATGAATATATATTTCTATGAATTTGTCCCTAGAAGTTGAACATTTTACCGGTACGGGAAAAGGTTAGGGAATGAGTATGAACGAAAGCATTGAATTCCTATGGTTCAACTTTTAAGGTTAAGGTTACGGCATAAGGTACCAGCCAGTATAAACGAGCCTTAAATCAGTATAAGTCCACTTGTGACGGTTATTTCGATTGATTCCAGTAATATTTACTAGGCAGAAATAACAGTCATCGAAGTGATTTCTTGGTTCTCTCCAAACCATTGGTACTCCGAATTTCAGACTCTTTCTTTTCCCGGTAGTCCACTGTCGTAAATGCTCTGTACAAGTTTTACAGACAATATGTGGTGCCCAGGTTTTATCCTGATCACCAAACTTAACACCAAAATATCCAAGATAAGCCCTCTTTATAAAGTCACTAATAGTTTTTAGGTTTTCCATGAACGTGTATTCTCCGCATGTAGCAAAAATATCAGGATGATGTACACAGCTTCTTCTACTTGAACTCATTTCTATTCAACAACACAAATACAACAATTCACATTAACAATCTACTTTTTAGATTTACTTTACAACAACTCGTTACTAAAGAGAAATTTCATATGACGCTAAGTTCTATCTATCTGCACGGCGGAATTCACAAACTAACCTCAACTCTCAATTGCAGTTGAAGTTCACTTCAGACTGGACAGCTCCATATATCAGATTTCTAACTGGAACTGGAACTAACTGGATGACACTAAATAGGATTAATTCCCACTTGTTAACAGTTTGTCAACCAATCAGTTATATATCTCATATTGTTAGTCTTCTATTAGTAATAAATGAATAAAAATAATAATAATGATAAATATTATTATTTTAAATTTTCTGATTTTCCCAAATCCAACTTTGTGCTGAAATGATTCAATAATCAGATTTGTTCAATGTTGCCATATCTTATGTCTTTATGAAATATTTCTACAAAAGGTTGGGTAAATCTCTCCAGTCTATGGTTCCACCACTAAACGCTATAGATGAAATTATCCACTGAACAATTTTTGTCTTACATGCACTACATAATCTAAATTGCCACTTGCTGTTTTCATTATTAATGATGTCTAGCACCTTGTTTAATATTTAATCCAGAGTAATATTCCATAATGAATAGAGAAAAAGATTTCCATCACTTACATAGGTACTTCGGTATATTTTCATGATGAGCGTTGAAATAGGTAATGTATTTTCTGTCAGGACCTGTTAAATTGAAAACTTGCCTTTATGAAGAGCTAGTTCTTTATAGCTTCAGACATTCGGGGTACATCAAATTATATCTATTCTAACATATGAATGCTTCAAATTAAGCTCATATGAGTTTTGAAAACTTCGAACCCAGTCTCCTAGATGTGTTTTGTACCTTCATAGAAGTTTTTTCTTTATTTCATACACCGATTCAAGTTGGTTCTCTCCTGGGATTCGGTAATAAATTAATATTCTGTGGTAAGGTAATAAAATTTGACATAATCTATTAATAACCATTATTCATGTTCTCATGCTTTTGTTTACATAATTGAAACAAATACTCGGATTATAAAAACCAAAAATTTATGCATGTTCAGTAATTAATTATAGTCTAAACAGAATAGATTCATATTAATGATCTAACAAAAATTTTTTTATTAAAGAACACCTAGTTGGTTCTTCAGAAGCAAATTTAGGTGATCAAACTCAATTTCTTCAAGCAAGTATAATTGCACACCTAAATCTGGGAATACTTGTCCAAGTAAATTGCTATTGGGATTCAGTAGAGAAAATAATCATCAAGCAAAGGAACATCTCTTTAAAATAGATATTCGTAGTGACATCATTCATTGTTGTTGAAGATTTCGAAAAAGATTTTCATATTTTTAAGAATATGATATCAAAAGACCTCATAGACCTGTTCACTGGTCTCTGTCAAGGTGAAGAAACTTCAGAAATATCAGTGTTTGGAAAAAAGCAACGTGACAACAGAAATCATGGTTTGCATGATTTGGAAATTACAAGAAAATCAAGAAAATTACAAATGTATGATAACATCCAATAATTCTGAGGTTTTTTTTGGATTTCTCACCAGAAAGAGATGGTTTATAATCTTGAAGTAGAAAGAAATTATGGTAGAACAACAAAAGTCTATGTCTATGGTGTTGAATTTTTTTTTACCAGAAAATTAGTATTTTGTATCTTTCTTCTGAACATGGACCTCATCGGGTAAAACATGAGTGAGTGAATCATTTTTAGAGGGAAAATAATGTTTTGAAACAATTCAGATTCATTAGTGGATGCTGTGGAAAGTATTCTTCATTCAAACTAAACTGGACTACAGAGGGGTATTTGCCCAATGTGAAAACTTAAAATGCTTATAACTTTTTAACGCCGCTGAATATGGAAAACCCGTAACGGAAAAAGTGTTTCTTTTGATCTCAAGAACCTATGGTTAAAATTAACGCAGGGGTCAGTGCCTCACCCTGTATAGTGCTTATTTTTTAATTTCATATTGCCTAGAGTGAACCTACCCCTAGATATACCTAGGAGTTTCTTCATGTCACGAAGTCACATATGTTCATAGAATAAACTTAAGAATGGATGTTCTTTACATAATGTACTTCAGATGATAAATTATACAAATCAGGTAAATTGGAAGTTTGTGTAGCTTTATTACATACAAGGCTCGTTTATACTGGTCGGTACCGTATTCCGTAAGCCATTACCGTATTCCGTATTCCGCAAGAATTTCAGTAGCCGTTCATACTTTTCCGTAAACTGAGCATAGAGCTTATGGATTATGCTCATTGTTTGTTAATAATTGTCATTTTGAATTTGAGTTTCAATGTTTTGAAACCTGCTGACCATCTTGAATTATATTTTATTATATTATTTGAAATTACCGCCATCAAAACAGAGATCGATATAAAAATAAAATATAATAATAATAAAAAATTATATCATAGAATATTGTCTTTGATAAAATTTACTATATACTTATATACGTTTGTTTGAAAGATTCATTGAATTATATGAATGACATCAAATATCTTCTGTGTTTGAAAATTTTCTGTTAAATACTAGATTCCATTCAAGAGTATAAGATGTTTTGAACGTTTTTCGAATGTTCCTAACTTGAATATTATGAAATCTTGCGAACTTTGTTGGTTCCAGATTATGATAACGATTTATAGTTCCGAATTGATAAATCGATAAATGACATTGGGTCGATGGATAGCTAATCCAGTAGGAATTGTCGCGCAAAAAAAAAGCATCATTCAGAATGATCCAACTGACTACCTAGCCTATTTCAACGGATCCCACAAACAAGCAACCAATTCTCATACATCATCCTAACGTGCGGCTCAAGTGTAGGAAGAAAACACCACCCCTGTGTGTCATAGAATTGATGACATCTTTGCAACACCAACATATTATGGCTTTGGCAACTTTCTACTCTATGCAACGTGTATCGAGAATATTGTTCTAAGCACATATGTACGTACCTATCGTGTTAAATCGGATTTATGATTGAAATGTCATCGTATCTCTACAAAGTAACATGAAATCCATTGTGCAGCAACATTTCCGTGTTTGACTATTTATTATTGGAGTATTATGTTGTATAATTACTGAAATTGTTCGGACAAAGCCTTATTGTGATTTGTTTTAATGAATTATGCATCTGAAGTTCTGACAAATTATTTGCAGTCCGTTTAAGATATATTGTCATCAAAGCAAGCCTCGAAAGTGAAATCAGTGCTTCATTTCTGGTTACCAAATATTCCAAAAATATTCTATGCGTGAACCATGAAAATTAACAACTTCGTTTTTCGGGATCGTATATCTTAAATAATCAATTGATTACTCAAATATTTATGCATTCCTATTGTGCATTGAAAATTATATTCGCCAAGTTATGAATGTATATTTGACAGTTTTCAATGAAAATTCAAAAATTTTCAGAACTTGCATCTTTTTAAAATGCTTAATTTTACCTTCAAATCTACAAAAGATGTCTGTTGAAACGTCGGCAAGGTGACATTGTATCAATAGTTTCTAGTATTTCAATGTCCAAGACCACAAGGTGAATCGAGTCATATATCAAATCCCATAACTCAACTAACCCCACTAATACATTGATTAATATCCAAACCTGATGATACCCCTCACCTGCGCGAGGTCTCACATAAAATGTCCAAAATATGACCCTGTTGAAAACATGTCATATCCCTGAATTTTTTTAGGTAACCCGATCCAAAGCTCAGCTACCGCACGTTGCGCCAAGTTTACGATCCTGTCACAAGGCACGAACGCGGAAATACTAAAATGGAGGATGGTCTTATCGAATTACTGAAATATTAAACCTTCATTAGTGTCCATTAAAATGGACGCCTAATACATCCTAAATTTATGGATTTAATCGCTGATTTATCGCTGGGATGTATCGTCAAATACAAGGGGTCCCATCTACAGGGTTGGGATCAGAGGATACTTAGAAACTGGAGAATGGTAGCTCCCGAGCTAATCTTTTTGATGGTGTTCGAAGCTAGCGCCACAACGGCCGATTGTAGAACTAGCACCTGGTGGGAAATTCAAATCGACTGAGAGATTTTGACGCCAACTATCGATGGGTGTTATATTAATTAGATGACCGGTGATTCAAATATCGGTTAAACCTAATTTGCAACCCTTAAGCTCGGGTTCAAAGGATAGTTGAATTTAAATTATACTAGAAATTATAAAAGCAATGGCAGTGCGTGTGATGGCCGGTGATAATCCAGGAACCTCAATTCGGCGTCGTAGACAAGAATTGCAAATTTGAAGAAGCTCTCTACAACATACTCACTAAAGATTGATAGTTCAAAGACTAATGACCTTATTTCGATATAACTTGATATTTGTGGCATAATTCGTAAAAACCATCATTCATCATCTTCCCATCACTTCCACGAACTTAAAAACTCTCCTTGTATGTTTATCATAATTTCATTTCATTGCTTAAGTAAAGATATCGGTTTTCTTCGAATAACTCGTTTTTCTTTCCCTTCTGCCAACAACCAGTATCCTATGAACTTCACCTTCCCACAGAGCCGCACAGACCACAGAATATAGACACTACAACCCTCCGGAGTGTCGCAAAACCTTAATTAGAAGTCAATTAGCGCTCTATCAATTCGAGAAGTAGACGCAGCGACCGGTAGGCCATCCGCTCCTGCGGCCACAGAGAAGAGTCCAACAAAGGACCCGTCGCTTCATTAATCACAGATAAAGTTGTCCCTGGGACCGCGACGAGATAAAGCGAATTAATTATAGCATTTACGTCCGATTTTTTAGGGAGCCATCACACAAATGATATCGGAAATTAGTCGTTTGTGTTGTGTGAGAACCGCGCAGCTCAAGATTAATGGCCGGCTGGCAAATCCGAGATTTACTGCGGGACGGCAAACGCGCCTTACGACCGCTTTCGGCAATTGGTGAGGCGGGATTTGTCAACGGTTGAAGAAGAAGAAAGCTGAAGCGAGGTAATGAATTCGATACTGTGGTTTATGACAGGTGTTTATTTATGGCAGGGAATTGAAATGGATTGTTACGTCATAGCACCGGGACAACATAAACTGAAAAAAAAATTTGAAAACCGTACAGTCGGGAGCTTCTACGAGATACGATCTTTCGAATTGCTAGGACAAAAATTACTCACCAGAACCCTAAGGACCGGTTGTCAACCGAAGATTAATCCATAGGTAAGTTTGGCAACAGTGCAAAAATGATAAGTCTAACCATAGAACACCTATTTCGGTCCCATCCTTTGGAAAAAATTATAATTTTTGTGTGCGTTGGCATATCTCTACGATTAAAATATGAAATAAAAAATTAAAAATTCAAATAATTGGAAGTAACGCGAATCAGTTGCGAATTATCAAAATATTCTTCACACATTAACACACAGGGTAGGCCATCTATAACTCTCCACCCCGAATTTTGAGCTTTGATACCTATGGAATAACGGTAAAGGGAAGGAGAACAATCTCCTATGGCGCATCTGATCGAAAAATGAAAGAAGAAATAGAGTAGTTCAAGAAATCACCACAATGGCGCTAATATAGCAACAGTGTAGAAATGAATCGAGATGGATGGGCTGAATTAAGTTTGGTAGGTGACGTGGTTGAACGTTGTTGAAGTCGAATCGTGTGGTTTCAGAATCAGAAAATATAACCTTTAGATTAAGGTTTGACCTGTATGAAGTGAATAGATTTTTGTGAGCTATTATTATTTTATTGACTATTTTGAACATTTTTGGAGTAATAATGGGAAAAAGTTTGCCAGTGGTTGGTTGTAGAGATCACAGCAAAGAGGTTACCAAGATAGTGGTTGATATATATATGGTTATGAGGACTCATTATTTAGCAAAATATGAAAACAAAAAAGTGAAGCTCTCAACAACAGAACAATATATATATAGAAAAAAGCCAAATTATTGTGTTGAAAATTGTGTATTCCCATTTGTTTCGTTCTTTCCCAAATTACGTTAGAATTTGTATGTATCCTTATCCTTATTTGCTATATTTTTTTCGATGAAATACTGATTTCGAGTTTCAATTCATAATTATATTTCCTTTTTTCCGTTGTATAAAAACATCGCTATTTCATGAAATTAAAAAGAAGTAAATAAGAATTCCATGGATAAATCAAATTCATTTACATATCCCGAACATGATACCATTTAGACTTCATGTAATTCAAATACTCTCGAATGTTGAAAGTTCCCAAACATTTATTTGTGTTAGATCTACTTTCAATGAGAAAAAAATCTTATACATAAAATCGTTAAATCTAGCGTATAATTTTTTCTCATAATTGTACTCCGAAGAAATATTAGAATTGTAAGAACAATAAATCAAATCAGATTTTTTTGTTCAAAGCATTATGAGTACGACTATAGACTCTACTTCATTTTCATTTTGGTTGGATTTACACGCAGTTCAAACATTCATCCCATGAATTAGTCGACGTTTTCCTTCATAGATTTACTAAATTAACTGTTCAGTTAATTTACGTTTTGCTTACTTTCTACTCTGACATTGACAATCCGGTGATCACGGACGAACTGAAATCTGAACGAATTGAAGATGACAGATGACATGAAATTTGTGTCAATGTGAACTTTCACCAAGTTGCGACAGCAGCGCCTCCTACTTTGGATCAGTTTTTGGGCCACTCTAATACATGGTGTTACTTCTCCTACCTTCTACCCTCCATAGGCTAAGGAAACTCCTCAGTTAAAAATAAGTTATGTGATATTATTGTGAGACTTATGTACAAAAGGAGTTACTTGAACTTAACATTTTGAAATTCATATGGAACTTTCAGAAGAATTATCTTCAAAATTAATCAGGACGTGCTCAGTGTATAAATTGGTACATCTCAATACTTTTTTACATTTCTTTCTGAAAATATCAAACTCTTGGTTCAACTTGAGTAACAAACATCCAAAACCACATCTCGAAACTTGGCACTAATAATTATTTCCAGGTAAAAGTAACCTTTCGATATCCAAAAATGAATTAACAATTATATCTCAAAAGATGTTCAAAGCTCTAATTTCTACCTCATCCATCATAATATGGAAACAGAATGGATAGACTGGACACTAATTGATATGAAAGGCCTACGCGATTTCATAGGCTTTTTTATCTAACCGACAAGAGAAACCGAGTCTGGTCATCATCTCACTTGTATCTCACATGTATTGAAAACAAGTTTAGCCCTCAGTCAATCAGCATCTGATCACCATACACTTCCATAACTGTATTATGTTGGGGAAAAAAATGAATCCATTATCTTGTCGACACATGGCTTTACTGACCTATATCTCTGTTTATATTTGTCACATTGGTCAAACTTTTTTTCATAAGTTAAATTCCTTTGGTTGAAGCCAGAAGAAGACGGAAATGTTTACGTTTCACATCAATTGTTTTCTTTTGATGAATTTTGAATGGCCTTGGCAATTTTAATTTTGTTTTCAATTTAATTATCTATTTATACTCAAGTCACATTAGTAGACTTCCACCCATCGTGTCTTATCAAATTTGTGGTGTTTCTACCATTGTCAGCAAATCCTTATGCAAAATTTGCCATGTGGTGGTTTGGGATAACCCTAGTTGTTGAGAACGTCGAGAAATTGACAAATTTGGATCTTCTTCAACACTATGGCTCACGGCCGTGATGTTTTGTATTGGCACATTTTGTACCAAGCACGTCGACTCAAATTTAGCGAGCAAATTCTTAATAGCGGTCTCAGAAGGTCGATTATGTTGTCTGAAACTATCATGAATTTTACGAAATGTAATTTTAACAGAACCACCAATTTCATAATTGATGACGAGATATTGTTGATGATGGAGCTCGTGTTGAATGATTGTTTGGGCTATTACCATCATCTATTGTGGATGTAATGTTTTCCGTAGTTTCGATAGACATCTTCTATCTTTATCAAGGAGAAAAGTAAGAAACCTTTTGAAAATTATCAATTTTCAAATAGTCAATATTGACAGAAGTCATTTGTTCACTAATATTCCGACAGATAAAACACTTATCATAGTTAGGAAAAAGCTTGGAGAAGATCAAACCCTTAGTGAAAGAACTACACTAAGCGTGAATGCAATTATGGAAATGCTTTCTATTTGTATTGAAACAACATATTTCCAATTTGAAGAAATCTTTTATCAACAAAAATTCGGAATGTCCATGGGTTCACCACTATCACCAATTTTAGCTGATTTATATATGGATATTTTCGAACAGAAGGCATTAGAAAAATATGTACTTAAACCCAAACTGTGGAAAAGATATGTAGATGATACTTTCATTATTTGGCAACATGGAAGAGACACTATAGATGGATTCCTTCAATATCTGAACAATCAAGAGGAATCAATTAAATTCACAATTGAAATCGAGAAGGACAGACAACTTCCATTCTTAGATGTACTCGTACATAAACAAAATGGAATCCCAAGAACCACTGTGTATAAAATGCCAACGAACACAGGACAATATATACATTTTGATTCAAACCACCAACTAAACACTAAATTGGGAGTAGCAAAATGTTTATTTGATGGAGCAATAAATATTTGTTGCACTGAAGAAGACCAAAATGAAGAAATAAATAACATCTCGAAAACTCTTAGAAGCAATGGCTACCCCAAAAAGATATTAGAAAAAGCTAGACGAACAAGAGAAAGTCAACCTGAACCAACAGATATAAATCAGACCATTAAAACCGTAATTCCTTATGTAAAAGGTTTGTCGGAGAAAATGAGAAGAATTGGAAATAGATACAACATAACGACTGCATTTAAAACTCAAGACACTATCAGAGCTAAACTTACAAAAGTTGAGCCTAATAATGAGACACAAAGGACAAAGAACTGCATATATGAATTACCTTGCGAGTGCGGAAGATCTTACATCGGAGAAACTAAACGCCCTCTGAATGTACGAATAAAAGAACATCAGAAGCTTCTACGAGTACTAGACAGCGACGGATCCAGGTTGGTCCAACATGCCGTAGATGAGAATCATCGTATAAAATGGGATGAAGAATCAATAATATCCAAAGAAGAAAAACTTGCAAGAAGAAAAATCAAAGAAGCAGCATTTATGAAAATAACACCTGATTTCATAAGTGCTCCATCTATAGATCTGCCAGAAGTTTGGACGCCGATAGTTCGATCCAACTTAAAAAGATCATCATATCACAGATGAGTATATAACATCGTTCATTTTTCTTTCATGACTTCTGTCAATATTGACTTTTTGAAAATTGATAATTTTCAAAAGGTTTCTTACTTTTCTCCTTGATAAAGATAGAAGATGTCTATCGAAACGTCGGAAAACATTACATCCACAATAGATAATGGTAATAGCCCAAACAATCATTCAATTTCATAGTGGTATTTAATTATTTCAATGCGATTTTCGAGCGGAATTGAATTCAATGTAACAATTGCCAAAGCATCTACTACGAATATGTCAAAAAATTAATTGACAATGCTGTCATGTGGTAGGTGTAGCCTCAATTAAAAAACAAAAATCTTGTTGAAAGACCCTTTACAAGCAAATAATAAAGGTAGATTAGGAGTTAAAAATACGCTACAAAGCTGTGAAGGTATTGAAAATGTAGGAAAAAAGTATTAAGGAGAAAAATCTTTATTTCCCGGACGGCGGTCGGAAAAAATAATTTTCTGAAGTATCTCGTTGGTATAAAAAATCAAATATCAAATTGGCGAAGAAAATTGCGTCCCGCAAACATCTCAACCGACCTTAACTTTTAATCCACTTATTCAACTTATTCAATTGTAAATAACCCAAAGGTATAACGTCATTAATTGCCGTATTAAATAAACACTGCACACAATATAAGAGAATAATCCATCCGATATCGGGAAATAAAAAGAAATATTACACTTGTTTCGCCAACACAGGCTTATAAGTAAAAACCAACATATTTTCAACACTCCCTGTAGTAATCATGATGTAAAATAGGATTTATGATAGGACTTTCCGTAAGAACGGGACTAGGAATGCAATCAATAAAATTTAATCTTGAATTCCGGTAATAATCTTAGTAATCTGGCTCGGTTCAGAAGTAATTGTTGTGAATTATAACTCAGAGATACTTTGTCGTAAAGTTAGAGATTTTGTTTAGTTGTCTCATTATGTTAGTGAAAACTTGATCTTATTTGTCACGTGTAGTATGTGAACTCAATATCCAATGAAATAATATCAGAAGTTTTAGTGGATATTAGTTGAATTAGCGATATTACCCTTGAATATTCACTGCCAGAATTTTCTTTTACAAGAGAAGAAGATTAATGCCTAGCTGAATAACACTATGAAGATGGCGTTATCAAATCCACCCCATACCAGCCGATTGTGTATAAGTGTATACGTTTGGAAATGTCATACACTAAATGAATAAATATAAGCATTCGTATTAAAATCATTAACAGACAGGCTTGAGCACAACTTAAAATGAAAATATTTGCCAAAAATATTAAATATTTTCTAAAAATTACTAAGGATCTTCGATATTAACATTACGTATCGTTCCATTAGCAATGGCAGCTCCATCGAAAAGAATAATCGAGGGTAATTCAATTCTTCATAACCCAACATAGCCTGTATATAAAACACTGCCACCGATGAACAAAAAATGACCTAAAATGTGAACCACCCGCTTCTCAATTACGAGATGCCCAGAATAGTTTTGCGTTAATTACCGATGATGCCTCTTGAAGAATTCAGAGCCCCGGGCCATACTTCGAGGGCCTAAGTGGGTGAAGTCACTGCACCAGGTAGTCGACAGACGAACGTCTACGCCGACATAGGTGGAGGTATACAGTGTGGAGCAGTCAATTGGAATTAATTTGATAATGAATGAATCATGGCAGACTGTTGAATTAATACCTAATTCTCAAATTACCTCCGGAAATAATATATTTTGTTATTTAATTGGATGTCATTGGGGTTATGATGTCAATTGATTTTAGACGTGTCACGTTAAATTTGATTTCTTCTTTCTGGTCCTGTTGGTCTGTTCATTTTAGATTGTCCAAAGAGTGTGTTATATGTTGTATTGAGTATTTGAATGTAATTTTAATGAACAGAATTATTTTTTCCATTAAAACTATACAGATATAGTATATTGAAATTTAATCAAAAATTGCATTTTCACCTGTAATATTCAAACGACAATATCAATTGAAATGATCTCTTGTAGAAGATTTTTCATAACAGTCATGCATATTCTGGCCTCAATAGATTTATTCCATATCTTGTTGGTTTCTCACTTCAACTGTACAGATTGGTTAAATTGCATGAAAAATAAATATCACTTGAACTAAAGGTTCGTATCTTGTACTTCCTAGAATGATTAGTCTTTACAGATAAAATCATTCATCATCTTTTTTCCTAAATTGCACCATATGAGATATTTGATTGAAAGGAATTAAATCGATATAACCATCTGATGAAACATTAGTAAGTGAATCATTTCTTAGAGGGTGTTCAAATATCTGGGTGTTGAGATTTTTGGCTATTACTTAAAAGAGGCCTGTTACGAAATGATTGAGCTAGAGGTGGTAAAATAAAATGTTTATTGTACAATGTTCACATTCACATAATAAATAGGTACTCGCATGAAGTTCAAATATCTACAAATTAACTACATCTAAACAGAGTTGACCTATTTACAATTATGGAGTAGTTATAGAGAGAATATTGAGTGTGAGAATAATTGAGAAGTTATCTTGAGAAAATGTAGAATCATATTTCACAATAAAAGAGTTATAACGTTTTTTTCACTTGAGAAACAGAGTTGTCTGCAAGACTAGATCGAGTAATCTGTGTTGCCGAAATTATACAAGCCAAGAATATTGATAGTAGAGGCGCCATCTATCAATCAAACACAAAGTTTACAGTGATAGAGTTTGAATTTATTTCAAACTGTCTACTATCAGAAAAACAAAGGGTTTTATTGATAAAGTTCGATGTTGAGGTTTATAATGTAACTAGACAGACTTTCAGAGCTATTAAAGAGAAAGAATAATTACGATTCACAACGTTTACAGTGATAGCCTGTCGAATCTATCAGAAAAACAGAAGTAGAAATACATAATTATCTGTGAAAAGTTGAACTGTATGAAATGAGGCTTGAGAGGAGATAAAGTTTTATGAAATATAGAGCAGTTGAAGAAGTGATTAATTTTTAAGAAAGCATCTGTATCATACTAACTTAATTGAGAAATTTATCGTAGAATGATCAACGCTTACAATAATAATAGTTATATTAGAAAAGCAGAAGAATTTCTATAATAATTCAAGAATTGAGATGAAATATTTGTACAATAAGAGATGTGAGATGTAGAGAAAATTATCATAAACTTGAACTAAATTGACAACACTATTATTTGAGATGATATAATATGATTAGTTGAGAACAATAACGATATCAGGCAATATAAGTACTGAGAGGTTGAAAAAGGAGTCGTTAGAGTGTATACTTGAGTATTCGAGGTTCAATATCAATGTAGAATCATCAGGTGATTTCTCCAACCAGGTCTAACGAAGGTTCTGGTAACTATATTTCTTATCGAGAAGTCTTGAATGAATATTGAGAACATCCTGGTTGCAGAATCCCATGATGATCCCAGCATGGCATGTACAGATATCTGCAACTTATAAGGCCTAAGAAGTCTAATCATAAAGAGATGAACATGTCTAAAAGTTGAGTGAAATATTTGTGAGTGAAAATGAGTAAATTACAAATGTATCTGGCAGTAAATTGAGGAATTCAGTAGTGTTAACGTAGGGGGGTGATTTGCAAAAGAACAGATATGAAAAAGATAGCTGAAATTGGCACGTGGTTGGACGTAGAATATTTCAGAATATGTAAAATATGACTGAAAACATGAATTAGAGTTGTCGCTAATGTAATATGGAGTGTAACTTGAGTGAAAAAGTAATGAGATGAACGAGATGTTTAAAGGACATATAGAGTCATGCAGTTTCACAAGTGCACTTGCAGAAAATAATTCATGTACTTGAGAAAACTGTACTGTACCTTTTAGAGAGGATTATAGATGTCTTGAGCAGAGAAAAAATGTCTTTGATTGTAAAATAAAAGTAGAGACGTCTTGAAAAAGACTGTGAAGAAGCAATATAGAGCAACTAGTCATACCAGGTTCACTTGTAATGAAGAGTTCGAGGAGAATAATAATGGAAAAAGAAACTCGAGCAATCAAATATTGAGAGAATCACACATGATTTGTTTTTGAGCTGATTTTTTCATCGATCGTAAGTATCGATCAACTGTCACACACATCATGAAGTTACCAATGATACATGAGGTAGACAATACATGAGCGTAGAGTAGGTTGAGTTGTAGGGTTAAAATATTCTTGCAATTTTTAACAGAGGGAAAATAATGTTTTAAAAAATTCAGATTGAATAGTGGATATTATGGAATGTGATTTTCATTCAAACTAAACTGGACCACAGAGGGGCATTTGTCCAATGTGAAAACTTAAATGCTTTTTAACGCAGCTGACTATGGAAAAATGGTATTGGAAGAAAGTGTTTGATCTCAAGAACCTCTGGTTAAAATTAAAGCAGTGGTCAAAGACTCAGCCAATATACAAGAATCGCGAAAAAAGATAAGAGTTTTCGAAATTTTGCAAGAAAAATTACTAAAAATATACACAAATATTCTAAGATCTGAAAAATAAGAAAAAACGCATAACTTACATCGGATATTTTCAGCTACACTCAGGTACGAGGAATCTGAAAAAAATTTGTTGACGTCCATATTGGACCACCCTGTATATCTTTTATAATCGTTGCTCAACGTGTAATTTTTTTTCTTCAACAACTGCGTTGGTGTAACTTCGTGTGTGGCCCTTCAACGTCTATACAACGTCCGATATTTGGCAACCACAGAATCATTTTTTTCTGGCAGCAACCATTAAGGTAACATGATTTCAATCAATCAGATGAGAACAGGTGAGCTCAAAAGAGAAGCTGCTAACAAATCGATAACAAATCGATATGCTAGGAAGGAAAGACAGAAACAATATTCTCCATTCATTTGAACATCTACGTTGTACAAAATGAATGCAGTGTGTAACGATTGGAAACGTTCATATGCTTGTTGTGGTTTTTGTGGGCTAATTTATTTGCCCACGTAAAAACTTCGGTATTCATTTGAATGAAATGTGCTCCTCTCAAAATTCATTCCATGTTAGAGATCAACTACGCCTTTCCACCTAGGAAAATGGAATTTTTAAATTAAATGAAAATAATCACCAAAAAATTTCAAGTCAAGCGCCTGCTGAATTTTTCAGACCTGAAATTCCAGCTGTGAATCTGCATTTTTTGCGTTCTGAGTTTGCAGACATAGACGATAAACAGATTTGAATAGTGTGCAATCAATTCAGGATGTCTCAGATCCACAGTGTCAGTGAATATAATATTTGCAGATTAATTCGTAATCACAAAAGACTGATCACTCTTAATCGATGAATTAAAGCATTCTTTATACATATAGATACGATCGATTAGGACAATTTGCATTTTTCTACCCTATGGAGGTTGAGGTTGATCCGACACCAATCGCCTGCAATTAAAAATAATTTCCTAATGGCCCTATATTAAATTAAGATATTGCTAATTATGCGCATGAAGCGCGCATTCGCCTTAATAACATAATTCTAGATCGGCCGCGCGATCTGAAAAAATTAAAATATTTTCTATAATGTCTCTTTATTAATTTTCATATTTTAAGTTGATTATAGTGGTCGCGTCGCGGAGGCATTTCGGGGACATTTGCATAGGTAATTATATATTTAACCGCCTCACTTTGGGCCGATTCGGCGTACTCGGCCCGATCTGCCGTCATTATTGTCTGGAGTTATCGGTCCGGATCAGAAAATTTTAATTTTTTATTGATTCGGGCCGCGGCGGTGGCGGCAGATTGCATCGGGTCTTTTTGGGCCGGAGGCTGGACGGACGGCAGCTCGACGAAGACGGTTTCTGTTTGTTCGTGATGATAGATAATGGGGAGTGCGTGACGGAACGATCGCGCTACCACCCGAGGTTGCGCAATTGTCACTTGTGTGTTGATTGCACATTTTGTTTTTTCAAATTATACATTTTCTGAAAAATTTAGAGAATTAGCTCAAAAATTGCACAGCATAATACCACAACTCACTAGAAATGTAGCATAATTATTTTCATAGGTTGAAAGTCAATTTTTGAAAAAGTGTTGTGCTGGTCCGCTCCATTCATTGTGTGAAATATCTAGAAAACTATATGGAATAAAAAAAACTTCGAACTGCACAAAGCAGCACAAACCTAGCAAAAATTTTTTCGAATAACAAAGACTGAACTTAGTACATTCAAATTTTCATCATAAAATTTACAACTTATACCATCGATACCACAGCGGTAAAATATTATTTGAATAGTGCTACACGAAAAAAACTTAATTTGAACTCATAATCTTGCCTTAAAATTAAATAACAATTTCTATTTCTTATGCATATTCCGATGTAATCAAGAGACCATCTGACAATTCATATGATAAAATTTCATCTCTGTTTCAATATAGAACAAGACCATCTTCCTGTACCATCCCCTTTTCAAAGAATAACTGAAAGGAACATTGACAAGAGGGTGTGTCCGGTTCACACCCCTGCTACACGCCCTCTCAACATCTGACGAGTAAGGTTCTTCGATAGATAATCTGGCGCGTAGAGTGAGTAGGTAAATTTTTATTGGCAAAAATGAATTTTTAGCTGAAGTGTGTCCACATGGATTTTTTTAATCAAACATTAGCTTCTTTTTGGCGCTCTTGTTCACCCGAACAGAGTGCTTATCATTTTGCTCGAATGTCTGTAATTTTGGAATATCGAATATCGGTCTCAATCGATTGGGTTCGACTCCCTGATGAAGAATTCGTGGCGAAAGTTGAGTCTGTCCGGTCGGCCGGCCCTATCCTCTCTAGTTTCCAAAAGGAATCAGCTAGAGTTTTCAAATTTTCAGAATAGGTTAATTGTCCGAATATCTCGGTCAAGTTCGTTATTGGGCCAAATCCGTCGAATGGTTCAGTAGTTATGAGCATCTGAAATTTTGTTTCCTCAATAACTACTAGAATATCCATCCGATCAAGTTGATACTTGGAATGTTATTGAGGAGGCTGAAACAAAACGGCTTGCAAAATTTCGCAGAAATCGTCACGCTAGAAAATTTTAAAAAATTCCCAAAAAAACAATTTCAATACTCAATATCTCCTAAGACTTCATTTAGATTTAAATAAAAATCCGTATATACCTATATATTGAGGTTACCGATATCTTACTCATCCTCAAATTTCATTGTCGTAGCTTTCCCCCTTCTGAAGATATGATCATTTTTTTCATTTACTCAAGAGAAAAATAGAAATGTCATGAAGTCTGAGCTTTGTCATTGAAAGATTTGCCATCACAGATCGATATTCGTTTGACAACTTGCGGACCTAGATATCAGTGTCAGTTGGCGTAATATCAATCAACATTTTCATAGAATTCATAGAGGTAGAATTCGATGTCTATGACGTTGTCGAAATTCAGAAAAGCACAGACGTAATATTAATCAAAAAATTTTTTATCATAGAGAAAGAATTTGATGGCGTTGTCAAAACTCAGAAAAGCAATGACGTAAGTTTTTAGGAGAACCATAGAACAAAATTTGGGAAAAAGACTATTGTTCACCCGATCAGAGAGCTTATAGATTTGTTAAGGTTTGCATATTGTAAAACCGGGATAGATGCCGCGCTGGGATAGACGCCTCGTTTCTAAAAATTCAACTACCAGAGAACAAAACAGTAAATTCGTTGTTTACATACGCGCCACATGCACCCCCCACCTCAATGACGCGTGAGTTGTGCTAAACGGACGTTTCTCGCTTGTGTGTCGAATTACATTCGTAGCGGACGCGACGAACGCTTCAAAATTTCAAACGTAAGTATTCACTATTTCATATCTTTATAAACAGTTAAATGATTACATTTTATTTGAATTTTTTTAATACATTGGTTCTTTGAGAACACATTTAAGAGTCAATCACAGATGTTCGCATTTATTTTATTTATAAAATATTGAGAGGCATCTATCCATAGTGAAAAGGATAGTTGCCCCGAGTTTACAAGGGATAGTTGACTTTAGGGGCATCTATCCCTCTATACTGCAAGAGCCTTATCGAAGTATTTAAAGTCATAGTCCATATAATAATAGCAATAAGATCGGGAACCAGAGAAAAAAATCAAAATTGGTCCCGTTAGGGACCCGCGAGGCGTAGCCGAGCGTGAGAGACCCTGAGGGCCGAACCCGGGGCAATCTTAAAACAGATCGAAAAGGCGTATCCTCTTCTAGGAGAAGCGACCCCGAAACCCGCCCCGGGCGCTCTTAAAGTGCCCGAAATTTTCAAACGAAAATCGCGAAATCGGCCATTTTCGCGAAATCGCCCAGAGGCGAAAAACGGTAGAAAGTACTCCTATGAAGCCGGAGCATCTCGCGGGGAGGGGGGGGTCGCTTTTTCTGGACGAAGAACGTCCCCATACGTGGCTACGAGCTCAGTCGCGGAGCCCCCGGAATCTATACGAAAATTATGCATATAAAACGGCAATTTTAGACTCGCGACTTCCTGAAACGTCAAAAACCACACCTACGTTTTCCCTCCGTGCCGCTCGAAAACGATATAAATCGCCCCGCGATCGGTAGAAAACGAATCTACGTGAAATTTCCCATCTCTGGGTACCAATCTTCATATCCAAGTAGCGAGTCAAGGCCGGGAATATTCATTCCAAATTCGGCAATTTTCTCGATAATTCGAGGAGAAGTGTCATATTTTATCATACGATTCCGATGATAGCCGAACGCGAGCTCCAAATTTGAAAATACGGCATCAATTTTTTGCTCGATATGGGCGGTTGAAGATTGTTTGCGTTTTCCAAGCACTCGAATGAGAATCTACAGGAGATTACGAATCTCTAGACAGCACCTACGGTTCACGAATCGAAAGAAAAACACCTCAAATAAGCGTTTCAAAATCGTCCTTTTTCAGTCTATTTTCGCGCGAATTCATTGCCCTCTCCGAGCTCCGATCCAACTTATGATACTCTATGTTAAAATCCGACACACTTAGTTTATTCAGGGAAAAACTGCTATGCACTCTGTTCATGAATACACGTTCAGACCTTTTTCGAATAATTTTTATTTCACCTTTGTAAAATTGATGGAGTTGAAACGATATTCTTTGGGTTTATTTTTATGGAAAAATTATTTTCGATTCTTATACAGGGTGTTACATAGGAGCTTTATCGAATAATGTTTATACTACCTTTGTGGAATGCACCGATTGCGATCGAATGATATACGTGCTGTGCACATTGGAAGCACTGACTTTCACCAGAGTCTTTCTTCGAGAGATTTTCCGTCTGAATTTCTTATGGAAAAAGCACCCACTGCGAATCGATTATATAGTGGGTGTCCCAAATGCATTTTTCTTCATGGTTTTTCGCGTATGGGATCTAATTACGATAAAATGTCATACAGGGTGTGCGATTTACAATGAATTTGCGATCGGGTGATATACAGGGTGAGCACTTTACACTGTCATACAGGGTGTGCAATTTACAAAGAGTATACGATCGGGTGATATACGGGGTGTGCAATTTACAAGTACTTTTGTTTCTTTGCGTGCTTTCGTTGTTTTTGTATTTCTCTGGGGTGTTTCGCGTGACTTCGAGTTTTTTGAGCGCTTTCAAGTTATATGTATTCTCTCGGGTTTTTTCAGGTTCCTCTGGATTTTTGTGTTACTTGGGGTTCTTTTGTGTTTTCTCGCGTTGTTTCGTGTAATTTCGGTTTCTTTCGTGCAACTTCGGTTCCTTTCGTGTTTCTTCGGATTCTTTCGTGTTTTTTCGCGTTTCTTCGTGTTTTATCCAGTTCTTTCAAGTTTTTCGCTTTCAACGGGTATTTTGACGTGTTTCGTGTTTCTGCGTGCTTCATTGATGTATGGGCCCTATTGATCTGTGGTCTATATTGATCTATGGTCTATATTGATCTATGATCTATATTGATCTATGGTCTATATTGATCTATGGTCTATATTGATCTATGGTTTATATTGATCCATGGGCCTATTGATCTACCCGCTTACTAGTCTAATATATTAAAACGATAAGATCGGGAACCAGAGAAAATTTTGACAGGTGGTCCCGTCGGGGACCCGCGAGGCGTAGCCGAGCGTGAGGCCCGCAGGGCCGAACCCGGGGCAATCTTAAAACAGATCGAAAAGGCGTATCCTCTTCTAGGAGAAGCGACCCCGAAAACCCCCCGGCGCTCTTAAAGTGCCCGAAATTTTCGAAAGAAAATCGCGAAAATGACGTTTTTCGCGAAATCGCCCAAAGTGCCTCAGAAAAAAGGAAATAGGCTCCGAAGCCGAAACGCCCAGCGTCAAGGGCTCGCCACATATTCCGAGAGCGAGGACGTCCGGTTTCCTTAGAACCCATTAGAACTCCGGAGCCTCCCTATTTCTAGGCTAAAATCCCGTAAGTAAAACGGCAATTTTAGTTTCGCCAGCCCCGCGAAACGTCAAAATGACCCATGATGCTTTCGATTCGTGCATGCGCTACAAGCCTCTAAACGCATTTTCGGCGGTAGAAAATGAAACTTGAGGAAATTCCCCTTCTCCAGGTACCAATTTTCATATCCAAGTAGCGATATAAGGCCGCGAATTCTTCATTCCAAATTCGGCAATTTACTCGATATTTCGATCAGAAGTGTCATAGTTTCTCATACGATTCCGATGATAGCCGAACGCGAGCTCCAAATTTGAAAATACGGCATCGATTTTTCGCTGGATATGGGCGGTGGAAGATTTTTTCCACCTTCCGAGCACTCGAATAAGAATCTACAGGAGATTCCGAATCTCTAGATACCACCCGCGATTCAAGACTCTTAAGAAAAACACCTCAAATATGCGTTTGAAAATCGTCATTTCAGGCTCTATTTTCGCGCCAATTCATTTTCGTCCTTGAAGAATGAACACAGATCGCGATGAATCGCTATACAGGCTGTGCTATCTCGAAAAAAATCGCTATACAGGCTGTGCTTATGGAAAGCACTGATTTTCACCAGATTCTTTCTTCGAGAGATTTTCCGTCTGAATTTTTTATGGAAAAAGCACCCACTGCGAACCAATTAGAGAGTGGGATCTAATTTCGATAAAATGTCATACAGGGTGTGCAATTGACAATGAATTTACGATCATGTGATATTACGGGGTGCTCAATTTATAAGTAAATTTGATTTTTTTCGCGCAAATTCGAGTTTTTCGTGATTCTTCGGTGTGTTTCAGTTCTGAATTCGATAAAATATATTCGATTCATATACAGGGTGTCAGATCTGAGTAGCGCTGACATTCACCAGAGTTTTTCTCTTGCTTTCGTGCTTTTCCGCGTAAGGGAGCTGAATTCAATGAAATCTCATACAGGGTGTGCCTCTAACAATGATTTCGCGATCGATTGATATACAGGGTGTGCAATTTACAAGTTCTTTCGGTATTTTTTGCACGCTTTCGGTTTTTGTGCTCCCTCGGGGTTTTAAGCTTTCCTTCGAGTTTTTTTGCGCGCTTTCGGTGATTTCGTGCTCCTTCGGGGTTTTTTCGGTTCCTTTGGATATTTTTCGTTCATTCGTGGTACTTCGGGTTCTTTCAAGTTTTTCCGTGTGTCGTCTTTCTTCGTGGAATGCACCGAACTTGAAACGATAAAGTTAAAACGATATTCTTTCGGTTTGTTTCTTATGATGAAAGCACCCACTGCAAATCAATTATATACTGGGTGTCCCATATGCATTTTTCATCATGTTTTTTCACGTGTGAAAGCTAATTTCGGTAAAATGTCATACAGGGTGTGCGATTTACAATGAATTTGCGATCGGGTGATATACGGGGTGAGCACTTTACAAGTTCTTCTGTTTTTTTGCGCGTTCTCAAGTTTTTTCAAGTTTTTTGTGTTCCTTCGGGTTTTTTTTACGGAAAAATTATCTTCGAAACATATACGGGGTGTTACATAGGAGCTCCATAGAATAATTTTGATACTTCCTTCGTGGTAATTACTGAACTCGAATAGATGGAGTTACAACCATATTCTTTTGGTTTTTTCTTTCACTGCTAATCAATTGTATACTGAGTGTCTCATATGCATTCTCCTTCAAGTTTTCTCGCGAATGGGAGCGGATTTCGATAAAATGTCATACAGGGTGTGCTATTTACAATAAGTTTACGGTCGGGTGATATACAGGGTGTGCAATTTACAAGTACTTTTGTGTTTCGGGTTTTTTTCAGGTTCCTTTAGATTTTTTGTGTTACTTGGGGTTCTTTCGTGTTCTCTCGCGTTGTTTCGTGTAATTTCGGTTTCTTTCGTGTAACTTCGGTTTCTTTCGTGTTTCTTCGGATTCTTCCGTGTTTTTTCGCTTTTTTTCGCGTTTTTTCCAGTACTTTCATATTTTTCGCTTTCAACGGGTATTTTGACGTGTTTCGTGTTTCTGCGCGATTCATTGATGTATGGGCCCTATTGATCTATGGTCTATATTGATCTATGGTCTATATTGATCCATGGGCCCATTGAACTACTGGCCAATGGAACTACTGGCCAATTGAACTACTGGCCTATTGAACTACTGGCCTATGGATCTACGGGCCTATGGATCTACGGGCCTATTGATCTACCCGCTTACTAGTCTATATAATAAAGTAATAAGATCGGGGACCAGAGAAAAAATCGAAACGGGTCCCGTGAGGGACAGGAAAGCGTAGCTTTCAGCAGCCCGCAGGGCCGCTCGAGAGGAATCTTAAAACAGATCGAAAAGGCGAATCCTCCTCTAGGAGAAGCGACCCCGAAACCCGCCCCGGGCGCTCTGAAAGTGCCCGAAATTTTCGAAAGAAAATCGCGAAATCGGCCATTTTCGCGAAATCGCCCAAAGGCGAAAAACGGGCGAAAGTACTCCTATGAAGCCGGAGCATCTCGCGGGAGGGGGTCGCTTTTTCTGGACGAAGAACGTCCCCATACGTGGCTACGAGCTCAGCCGCGGAGCCCCCGAATCTATACGAAAATTATGCATATAAAACGGCAATTTTTAGACTCGCGACTTCCCTGAAACGTCAAAAACCACACCTACGTTTTCCCTCCGTGCCGGTCGAAAACGATATAAATCGCCCCGCGATCGGTAGAAAACGAATCTACGTGAAATTTCCCATCTCTGGGTACCAATTTCCACATCCAAATAGCCAGTCAAGGCCGGGAATATTCATTCCAAATTCGGCAATTTTCTCGATAATTCGAGGAGAAGTGTCATATTTTATCATACGATTCCGATGATAGCCGAACGCGAGCTCCAAATTTGAAAATACGGCATCAATTTTTCGCTCGATATGGGCGGTGGAAGATTATTTGCGTTTTCCAAGCACTCGGATAAGAATCTACAGGAGATTACGAATCTCTAGATACCTACCACTTTTCGTGAATCGCAAGAAAAACACCTCAAATATGCGTTTGAAAATCGTCATTTCAGGCTCTATTTTCGCGCTAATTCATTTTCGTCCTTGAAGAATGCACACAGATCGCGATGAATCGCTATACAGGCTGTGCTATCTCGAAAAAATCGCTATACAGGCTGTGCTTATGGAAAGCACTGATTTTCACCAGATTCTTTCTTCGAGAGATTTCGTGTTACTTAGGGTTCTATCATGTTTTCCGCGTTTTTTCGTATTTGGTCGGTTTCTTTCTTGGTGGAATGCACTGAACTCGAAACGATAGAGTTATAAACGATATTCTTTCGGTTTGTTTTTTATGAAGAAAGCACCCACTGCGAATCAATTATATACGGGGTGTCCCATATGCATTTTTCTTCAAGTTCTCTAGCGAATGGGAGCTGATTTCGGTATAATGTCATACAGGGTGTGCGATTCACAATGAATTTGCGATCGGGTGATATACGGGGTGTGCAATTTACAAGTTAATTTGATTTTTTTTGCGCAAATTCGAGTTTTTGTGTTGTTTCGGGGAGTTTTGGATCTTAATTCGATAAAATATATTCGATTCATATACAGGGTGTCAGATCTGAGTAGCGCTGACATTCACCAGAGTTTTTCTCCAGCTTTTGTGCTTTTCCGCGTAAGGGAGCTTAATTCAATGAAATCCCATACAGGGTGTGCCATTAACAATGATTTCGCGATCGATTGATATTCAGGGTGTGCAATTTAAAAGTTCTTTCATTATTTTTTGCACGCTTTCGGTTTTTTGTGCTCCCTCGAGGTTTTAAGCTTTCCTTCGAGTTTTTTTGCGCGCTTTCTGTGATTTTGTGCTCCTTCGGGGTTTTTTCGGTTCCTTTGGATATTTTTCGTTCATTCGTGGTACTTCGGGTTCTTTCAAGTTTTTCCGTGTTTCGTCGGGTTCTTTCTTCGTGGAATGCATTGAACTTGAAACGATAGAGTTAAAACGATATTCTTTCGGTTTGTTTCTTATGATGAAAGCACCCACTACAAATCAATTATATACTGGGTGTCCCATATGCATTTTTCATCATGTTTTTTCACGTGTGAAAGCTAATTTCGGTAAAATGTCTTACAGGGTGTGCGATTTACAATGAATTTGCGATCGGGTGATATACGGGGTGAGCACTTTACAAGTTCTTCTGTTTTTTTGAGCGCTCTCAAGTTTTTTCAAGTTTTTTGTGTTCCTTCGGGTTTTTTTACGGAAAAATGATCTTCGAAACATATACGGGGTGTTACATAGGAGCTCCATAGAATAATTTTGATACTTCCTTCGTGGTAATTACTGAACTCGAATAGATGGAGTTACAACGATATTCTTTTGGTTTTTTTTCACTGCTAATCAATTGTATACTGAGTGTCTCATATGCATTCTCCTTCAAGTTTTCTCGCGAATGGGAGCGGATTTCGATAAAATGTCATACAGGGTGTGCAATTTACAATAAGTTTACGGTCGGGTGATATACGGGGTGTGCAATTTACAAGTACTTTTGTGTTTCGGGTTTTTTTCAGGTTCCTTTAGATTTTTTGTGTTACTTGGTGTTCTTTCGTGTTTTCTCGAGTTGTTTCGTGTAATTTCGGTTTCTTTCGTATAACTTCGGTTTCTTTCGTGTTTCTTCGGATTTCTTCGTGTTTTTTCGCGTTTCTCCGTGTTTTTTCCAGTTCTTTCTAGCTTTTTCGCTTTCAACTGGTAATTTGACGTGTTTCGTGTTTCTGCGCGCTTCATTGATGTATGGGCCCTATTGATCTATGGTCTATATTGATCTGCGGTCTATATTGATCTATGGTCTATATTGATCCATGGGCCAATTGAACTACTGGCCTATTGAACTACTGGCCTATGGATCTACGGGCCTAAGGATCTACGGGCCTATTGATCTACCCGCTTACTAGTCTATATAATAAAGTAATAAGATCGGGGACCAGAGAAAAAAAAATCGAAACGGGTCCCGTCAGGGACCCGGAAAGCGTAGCCGAGCTTTCCGAGCAGCCCGCAGGGCTAACTCGAGAGGGAATCTTAAAACAGATCGAAAAGGCGAATCCTCCTCTAGGAGAAGCGACCCCGAAACCCCCCCCGGGCGCTCTTAAAGTGCCCGAAATTTTCAAAAGAAAATCGCGAAATCGGCCATTTTCGCGAAATCGCCCAAAGGCGAAAAACGGGCGAAAGTACTCCTATGAAGCCGGAGCATCTCGCGGGGAGGGGGTCGCTTTTTCTGGACGAAGAACGTCCCCATACGTGGCTACGAGCTCAGCCGCGGAGCCCCGGAATCTATACGAAAATTATGCATATAAAACGGCAATTTTAGACTCGCGACTTCCTGAAACGTCAAAAACAGCACCTACGTTTTCCCCGTCCGTGCCGCTTGAAAACGATATAAATCGCCCCGCGATCGGTAATAAAACGAATCTACGTGAAATTTTCCATCTCTGGGTACCAATTTTCACATCCAAGTAGCGAGTCAAGGCCGCGAATTCTTCATTCGAAATTCGGCAATTTATACGGTGAAATGAGGCAAAATGTCAGAATTTCTCATACGATTCCGATGATAGCCGAACGCGAGCTCCAAATTTGAAAATACGGCATCAATTTTTCGCTCGATATGGCCGGTGAAAGATTGTTTTCGCCTTTCAAGCACTCGAATAAGAATCTACAGGAGATTCCGAATCTCTAGATACCTACCACTTTTCGTGAATCGCAAGAAAAACACCTCAAATATGCGTTTGAAAATCGTCATTTCAGGCTCTATTTTCGCGCTAATTCATTTTCGTCCTTGAAGAATGCACACAGATCGCGATGAATCGCTATACAGGCTGTGCTATCTCGAAAAAATCGCTATACAGGCTGTGCTTATGGAAAGCACTGATTTTCACCAGATTCTTTCTTCGAGAGATTTCGTGTTACTTAGGGTTCTATCATGTTTTCCGCGTTTTTTCGTATTTGGTCGGTTTCTTTCTTGGTGGAATGCACTGAACTCGAAACGATAGAGTTATAAACGATATTCTTTCGGTTTGTTTTTTATGAAGAAAGCACCCACTGCGAATCAATTATATACGGGGTGTCCCATATGCATTTTTCTTCAAGTTCTCTCGCGAATGGGAGCTGATTTCGGTATAATGTCATACAGGGTGTGCGATTCACAATGAATTTGCGATCGGGTGATATACGGGGTGTGCAATTTACAAGTTAATTTGATTTTTTTGCGCAAATTCGAGTTTTTGTGTTGTTTCAGGGAGTTTTGGATCTTAATTCGATAAAATATATTCGATTCATATACAGGGTGTCAGATCTGAGTAGCGCTGACATTCACCAGAGTTTTTCTCCAGCTTTTGTGCTTTTCCGCGTAAGGGAGCTTAATTCAATGATATCCCATACAGGGTGTGCCATTAACAATGATTTCGCGATCGATTGATATACAGGGTGTGCAATTTAAAAGTTCTTTCATTATTTTTTGCACGCTTTCGGTTTTTTGTGCTCCCTCGGGGTTTTAAGCTTTCCTTCGAGTTTTTTTGCGCGCTTTCGGTGATTTTGTGCTCCTTCGGGGTTTTTTCGGTTCCTTTGGATATTTTTCGTTCATTCGTGGTACTTCGGGTTCTTTCAAGTTTTTCCGTATTTCGTCGGGTTCTTTCTTCGTGGAATGCACCGAACTTGAAACGATAGAGTTAAAACGATATTCTTTCGGTTTGTTTCTTATGATGAAAGCACCCACTGCAAATCAATTATATACTGGGTGTCCCATATGCATTTTTCATCATGTTTTTTCACGTGTGAAAGCTAATTTCGGTAAAATGTCATACAGGGTGTGCGATTTACAATGAATTTGCGATCGGGTGATATACGGGGTGAGCACTTTACAAGTTCTTCTGTTTTTTGCGCGCTCTCAAGTTTTTTCAAGTTTTTTGTGTTCCTTCGGGTTTTTTTACGGAAAAATTATCTTCGAAACATATACGGGGTGTTACATAGGAGCTCCATAGAATAATTTTGATACTTCCTTCGTGGTAATTACTGAACTCGAATAGATGGAGTTACAACGATATTCTTTTGGTTTTTTTTTCACTGCTAATCAATTGTATACTGAGTGTCTCATATGCATTCTCCTTCAAGTTTTCTCGCGAATGGGAGCGGATTTCGATAAAATGTCATACAGGGCGTGCAATTTACAATAAGTTTACGGTCGGGTGATATACGGGGTGTGCAATTTACAAGTACTTTTGTGTTTCGGGTTTTTTCAGGTTCCTTTAGATTTTTGTGTTACTTGGTGTTCTTTCGTGTTTTCTCGCGTTGTTTCGTGTAATTTCGGTTTCTTTCGTATAACTTCGGTTTCTTTCGTGTTTCTTCGGATTCCTTCGTGTTTTTTCGCGTTTCTCCGTGTTTTTTCCAGTTCTTTCTAGCTTTTTCGCTTTCAACGGGTAATTTGACGTGTTTCGTGTTTCTGCGCGCTTCATTGATGTATGGGCCCTATTGATCTGCCGTCTATATTGATCTATGGTCTATATTGATCCATGGGCCAATTGAACTACTGGCCTATTGAACTACTGGCCTATGGATCTACGGGCCTATGGATCTACGGGCCTATTGATCTACCCGCTTACTAGTCTAAATAATATAGTGATAAGATCGGGGACCAGAGAAAAAAATTAAAATTGGTCCCGTCAGGGACCCGGAAAGCGCAGCTTTCCGAGCGGCCCGCAGGGCCGCTCGAGAGGGAATCTTAAAACAGATCGAAAAGGCGTATCCTCCTCTAGGAGAAGCGACCAAGAAAAACCCCCCGGGCGCTCTTAAAGTGCCCGAAATTTTCAAACGAAAATCGCGAAATCGGCCATTTTCGCGAAATCGCCCAAAGGCGAAAAACGGGCGAAAGTACTCCTATGAAGCCGGAGCATCTCGCGGGGAGGGGGGGGGTCGCTTTTTCTGGACGAGGAACGTCCCCATGCGTGGCTACGAGCTCAGCCGCGGAGCCCTCGAAATCTATACGAAAATTATGCATATAAAACGGCAATTTTTAGACTCGCGACTTCCCTGAAACGTCAAAAACCACACCTACGTTTTCCCTCTGTGCCGGTCGAAAACGATATAAATCGCCCCGCGATCGGTAGAAAACGAATCTACGTGAAATTTCCCATCTCTGGGTACCAATTTTCACATCCAAGTAGCGAGTCAAGGACGCGAATTCTTCATTCCAAATTCGGCAATTTTCTCGAAAATTCGAGTTCAAGTGTCATAATTTCTCATACGATTCCGATGATAGCCGAACGCGAGCTGCAAATTTGAAAATCCGGCATCAATTTTTCGCTCGATATGGGTGGTGGAAGATTGTTAGCGCCTTGCAAGCACTGGAATAAGAATCTACAGGAGATTACGAATCTCTAGACAGCACCTGCGGTTCACGAATCGAAAGAAAAACACCTCAAATAAGCGTTTGAAAATCGTCATTTTCCAGTCCATTTTCGCGCTAATTCATTTTCTCCATCTTGAAGTGATATATTTCGATGTTCGTTCGAGCCCGGTCAGTTATCATAAAACGTCAAACGACGAACGAGGAATAGATCATTTCAAGTATAAAATTGGTGGAATTGGACCGTTATAGGTAATATTATGCATTATATTCGTGTCTCATAACGATTTATTCCCTTTATTTTCAGTAAATAACATGAAGGAATATCAAAAAATAATACAATCGATGTCAATACGACGATATTATGTAAAGACGATCTGGAGTTGAAAAATTAGCTCGAAATTGGTTTAAAGAGAGGTTCTCAGGTATTTATTCGATTATAAATCAAAGATAAATCAATCAAGCGTATCGATTCATTTCAGTTATCTCTCAAGAATGAACGCATATGCGTTACATACATGTAAACAACGGATATTCTCAAAAGAACCTTCAAGCAGGTAGGATTTTCCTTACATAAAGTGTAACCCTTCTTTTAATTCAGTTCAAACGGCCTCAGAAATCACGGATAGACCGAGATTTTCCGTTTTGAATTCATTCATTTCATTCTGTCACAATTTTCCCACGGAGAAACCCGAACGGGTTTCGCGATTCAATCGTCTTGAAATCATAGACCTTGAGGCAATTGTATAGAATCACTGAATAAATAGTTGGAAACACAAAACTTCCGATCGACGATCGGATCTACTCGGTTCACGAAATTCCAAGTTCCCGATTACATCTTCGGACCATTATCGAATAATTTTTATTTTATCTTTGTGAAATTCACCGATTGCGAATTGATCGAATTGAAAGGATATTACTTTGGTTTTTTTTTGGAAAAAGCACCCAATGTGATTCAATTGTATACAGGGTGTTCCATGTGCGTAATCTATTATTAACAAATACTTTCCATCGAGTTATTTCGGCTGTTCGACTTACGGGATCTTAATTCGATAAAATATTTTCGATTCATATACAGGGTGTCAGATCTGAGTAGCGCTGACATTCACCAGAGTTTTTCTCTAGCTTTCGTGCTTTTCCGCGTAAGGGAGCTAAATTCAATGAAATCTCATACAGGGTGTGCCATTAACAATGATTTCGCGATCGATTGATATACAGGGCGTGCAATTTAAAAGTTTTTACATTATTTTTTGCACGCTTTCGGTTTTTTGTGTGCTCCTCGGGGTTTTAAGCTTTCCTTCGAGTTTTTGCGCGCTTTCGTTGATTTTGTGCTCCTTTGGGGTTTTTTGATTTCCTTTGGATTTTTTTTGTTCTTTCGTGTTACTTTGGGTTCTATCATGTTTTTTCGCGTTTTTTCGTATTTGGTCGGGTTCTTTCTTTGTGAAATGCACTGAACTTGAAACGAAAGAGTTATAAACGATATTCTTTCGGTTTGTTTTTTATGATGAAAGCACCCACTGCGAATTAATTATATACGGGGTGTCCCATATGCATTTTTCTTCAAGTTTTCTAGCAAATGGGAGCTGATTTCGGTATAATGTCATACAGGGTGTGCGATTTACAATGAATTTACGATCGGGTGATATACGGGGTGTGCAATTTACAAGTACTTTTGTGTTTCGGGTTTTTTCAGGTTCCTTTAGATTTTTTGTGTTACTTGGTGTTCTTTCGTGTTTTCTCGCGTTGTTTCGTGTAATTTAGGTTTCTTTCGTGTAACTTCGGTTTCTTTCGTGTTTATTCGGATTCTTTCGTGTTTTTTCGCGTTTCTTCGTATTTTTTCCAGTTCTTTCAAGTTTTTTCGCTTTCAACGGGTATTTTGACGTGTTTCGTGTTTCTGCGCTCTTCATTGATGTATGGGCCCTATTGATCTATGGTCTATATCAATCTATGGTCTATATTGATCCATGGGCCAATTGAACTACTGGCCTATTGAACTACTGGCCTATGGATCTACGGGCCTATTGATCTACCCGCTTACTAGTCGTGAATATTTTCGTATTTCCTAATAGTAGAATATTAGAAAATACCAAAAAAAATGTATCCAACTTTAATTTCATAATTCGAATATGATGAAATGAGTGTAGATACAGTTTTATTTATACTTACTTTGCTTATTGTAGGTGAGCCATGCCAAGGAAATACAAAAGAAAGGAGGGCGTTCGAGCTCGAGTAGTTTCTTGGCAACAGAGCAGCTACAGTCAGCTTTCCATGAATTGGATAAAAAAGAATTGGGGATCAATGAAATATCCAGACAATTTGGGATTCCATCCAGAACATTGCGAAGGCGTTACGCTATTGAAAACCAAACTAAGCTGACTTTGGGAAAACATCCTGTCCTGGGTTTTGAACACGAAAAAAGGTTGGTAGCGCACATTTTGAAGCTTAGCGACGCGGGATTTCCCCCAGATAGACGAGCTATACGTACGTTAGCATACCAATTTGCCGAAAAGCTACAGATTCAACACAATTTTGATAATGAAAACCAGATGGCTGGGAATGAATGGTTCAAAAGTTTTATTGAGCGAAATCCAGAGTTGTCTATTAGGCAAGCAGAAGGTTTATCTGTCGCTAGGGCTAAAGGTCTCAGCAGAGAAGAAGTAAATAATTTTCATGAACTTCTGACAAAAGTCCTGGCCGATAATGATCTCTTGGATAAGCCTGAAAGGATTTATAATATAGACAAATCGGGAGTTCAGCTTAACAATAAGCCTGGCAAAGTTGTTGCAAAGAAAGGTGCAAAAGTAGTAAATTCAGTTACATCTGCGGAGAGAGGTGAAACAATGACTATCGTAGCCTCTTGCAATGCCATTGGTAATTTTCTCCCACCAGTAGTAATAATTAAGCATTTTATATTACCTACACATATAGATAACAAATAAATATTACATTTTGATTACGTATTCTTGTTAATTATTTAAAAAGGCATCTATCCCGCATCACAGGCATCTATCCTCCTAAGTGACTTCATAGTGGGGCATCTATCTATATAGGTAGGCACGTATCCCCAAAAAATGTGTTTCGCAAGAATTTCATTTTTGCAAAACCAGCAATGGTTAGGTAAATAAATACAGTTTCTAAAGCTTTATGAATGATTAAACTAACTATATTACAGGGTCAATCTAAGCAAATATGTTTGGTATTCAAATAATGAAACACTTTCGAAAAGTGGGGCATCTATCCCGGTTTTACCTACTCGCAAGGCGCTCAACAAGAGCGCCAAAGCAATCTGACCGCACGTCAGTGCTTTCTAAATTTTTAACGAAAACAATTTATATGATTTTTCTAACGAGCCTTGTCTACACTGTAATATTTCTAGTTTATTATTCATGATGAAAATCAAATGTTGTTTCGTTCCTTTATCATCTCTTGGATTGCTTTTAGCTTGAACTCGACTTGTATATTCAAAGAGAAAATAATCCCAATAACAATTTCTGTCTGTCGATCAGAGGCAAGTGGGTGTAATTCAATTTTCTGTTGACGAAATGTAGTTTCACTTATTTAATTAATATGGCAATTAATCAACCTGCTATAAATATTTATTAACCAATAATAGACAGATAATGTGTGGGTATTTACACAAAATATTTTCTAGGTAATTTATTTAGATTGCTCCATGACTATTTGAAGTCGCTGGAAAAAAATTATTGTCTTTTTTAATGATACTAGAGTGTGTATCCATTATGCTAAATGGAACATTCTCGCTGCCCCTAGAGCTATAGCCGATGGTAAAAAATTCTTTAATTGATCTGAAAGCATTTGAGTCGATGATAAAATGCCTTCATACATCATATGCATATTTGAGAGATGAAGAATTTTGAATTAAATTCGATATGTAATTGAATTTAAAGATTCTAAAGCTATCGGGTTTTCCAATGGGGACTTGACAACTTTGAATTTAATTTGTGGATGCACCCTTAGACCAATCATCGAACTGTCAACGTCAATTCATTCAGTAAAGTGAGCATTTCCATCATGGTGAAGTACACGAACGAACAACGTTTGTAAGTTATAAAAATTTACTATCGGAATTCGGAGTCGATGACCACAACTTTAAGAGCCTTTACTACAATTTTCGGTCGCAAGTCGCAAAAATTTGAGTCTACATATTCGCTGTTGGATCTTATTGTGCCAGTGAGACAAAGGACCGGTCGCAGTAACGAGAACATCGCTGCCGTTCGGGCCTACGTAGCCCACGACCCAAATCAGTCAGTTCCACTGCGTTCTCAAAACTTGGGTATCCGTCAGACCACACAGATTATGCGTAAGGATCTTGGTTTATACTCGTGCAAGATCAAGCTGGCGCAATTGAAGCCATTGGACCATTTGAAGCGACGTACGTTCTCCGATTGGGCTCTGGAAAAGCTGCGCCACGATCATGATTTTCATCGAAAAATCATTTCCACCAATTAAGCTCATTTTTGACTCAATGACTTTGTCAATAAGCAAAATATGCGTTATTGGACAGGCAGCAATCCACACGTGAGTCACGAGACTCAATTGCACCCCCAAAAAATTACGGTTGGTGCGGTCTTCACGCCGGCGGCATCATTGGACCGTATTTTTTCGTTGATGCCAACAATCGTCACGTTACAGTCAATGGCGATCGCTACCGCGCTATGAAAACGAATTTTTTTGGCCCCAATTGCATGGTATGGACTTGACCAACATGTAGTTCCAACAGTATGGTGCCACTAGCCACACAGCACACGTAACAATCGGTTTATTAAAGCAGACATTTGGCGACCGTGTAATGTCGTGAAACGATCCCGTCTATTGGCCGCCTCGTTCGTGCGATTTGACGTCTCTGGACTATTTTCTTTGGGGCTACGTCAAGTCTCTGGTCTATGCCAACAAGCCGACGACATTGCAAGAGCTCAGAGACAACATTGAACGCGAAATAGCGGCCGTTTCTGCTGAAATGTGTGACCGAGTCATCGAAAATTTGGTCCAGAGAATTGACCGCTGCAAACGGGCCCGTGGTGGCCATATGACGAAGTCGAGTTCCATTCCTAAATGTTATATTTGTACTTCAAGCCAATAATAACATTTTCTAAATATCTCAAATACTTTGTGTTTCATTTAGATTCAAAGTTGTCGAGTCCTATTGGAAAACCCTTTATTATCCTAGTATACTGGCGACAACATTTCGCAAACACATCTAACTCATGGTTTTTGAAATTTTATCGCATCATGAATAATTTTTTGTATTGTACCAACAACTTATTCGGTTGATATTTTGTCGATAGTAATGCGGAAATCGTCAAAATAATTGGAATAACGTCGTTAGAGAATATTCAATTTGCTTTAAAAAAATTGTCAGGTCTAAAAAATATTTGTAGCCATTTGATGTTTTTGATATTCTGTAATTTCATCATGGCAGCACATATAAGTTATTCGCATGATTATATTCCATAATATCGTTTGAGATCTCGGAATTCCATTACTCGCTCCAAGAAAACAATTACCGAGCCCATGGAACACCTGTTGCCGATCGTAATATTTCATTTGTGAACTCCTTATGGTACTGTTTGTTTTCAACACCCACAATTACTCGAACAGTAAATCTTCTAGTATCAAAGAAGCATCCCTTTTCATCGTCAGCAGTAAAACTCTATTAGTACCGCACTTATGGTTTGTTTAGAATAGAAGATGCAAACAATGTAAGCAATTTCTCAACGCTTGAAACCAATAATGGGTAATCTTAAAAACAATGCCGCCTTTCTAAAACAACATTGTTGTCTGTTGTGTTGGATATTGCAGAGGATAATCATTTTGAGAATTTATATTTCGCGAATGTTATTAGCCACATATATATTAATCTGAGTATGTGATCGTTTTTTCACTATAGTGGCAAGATTTCTTAGACAAACTATGGAATCAAGTGAAAAAATGTAAAACAACATGAGCGATAAAATAGTAATAAGGGTCAACGAATAAAGTCCACAATAGTGAAAACTAATATAGAAAATAATAATTAAATTATGAAGGTCATCGATGATATAAAACTGTAAATGGTCAACAATACACAGGTATACCGGTATGAAATGAGCGTCAAGATACAAATATCTCGATAGGGCTAGAACATTTGTAGTGAACGAGCTAATTTTTTTTTGTTTGCTATGACATCTGTGAAACATATTTAGTATACATCAAGACATAGAATAGATAACATCATATTCTTTCATCGTGTAAAGAATGTCGAATTTTGTACCAGAAAGAGATGATTTGTGGAAAGCATTAATTTTTTGTTTTCATTTAAAGAAAAGTGTTGCAGAGTCGCATCGAATGCTTGACGAAGCATGTGGTGATCATGCTCTATCAGAAGCAACATGCAAAAGATGATTTCAACTGTTCAGAAATAATGATTTTGATGTGAGAAATGAAGAATGTGGAAAACCACAAAAAAGTTTGAAGACGCCGAATTACAAACGATATTGGATGGAGATAACACTTTGAAATAAAATCAAATGGCAGAAATGTTGAATGTTGCACAACAAACAAATTTGAACCGTTTAAAAGCTATGGGAAAGATCCAAAAGTGTGGAAAATGGGTGCAACATGAATTGAATGAAAAAGAGATGGAAAACCGAAAAAACTCTTGAAATTTTACTGCAGACACGACAAAATTCGGTTTTGCATCGGATTGTTTGTAGCGATGAAAAATGGATTTATTTTAAGAATCCTAAACGGAAAAAATCATGGGATAATTCGGAACAACCATCAACATGACAATGCACCTGCGCACAAAGCAAAACCGGTTCAGGATACAATCAAAACACTTGTCTGGGAGCTGCTACCCCAACCGCCGTATTCACCAGACTTTGCTCCTTCCGACTACCATTTCTTTTCATCGATGGGACACGCATTAGCTGAGCAGCACTTTGATTCCTACGTTGAGGTCGAAAATTGGGTCTGGTTGATTTGCTTTAAAAGACGAACAATTTTATTTGCGTGGTATCCACAAATTACCAGAAAGGTAGTCAAATTGTTTAGGAAACAATGGCTCATACCTTGGAAGAAATGTTTTTACTTTCCCATTAATAACACAGGCCTACAAAAAAAATTTTTTTTGGTGCCTAGAATTGTTCAGCTGATTTTGACTATATTTTTATTGCTGAATCTAAATATGATAGCAGTTTTTCTGTATCAGCTCTAGATTTTTAGATAAATTCACTTATCCATCAACGCTTTTTCCTATTTAATACTTTCAAGTATGAGTGTTGTAAAATTTATACAAGAGATAGATTTTTGTATATTTTCCTTATTGTCAGTCTTCATTTTTAACTAATTAAATTTAAAATAATAATATTTATCATTATTATTATTTTTATTCATTTATTACTAATAGAAGACTAACAATATGAGATATATAACTGATTGGTTGACAAACTGTTAACAAGTGGGAATTAATCCTATTTAGTGTCATCCAGTTAGTTCCAGTTCCAGTTAGAAATCTGATATATGGAGCTGTCCAGTCTGAAGTGAACTTCAACTGCAATTGAGAGTTGAGGTTAGTTTGTGAATTCCCGCCGTGCAGATAGATAGAACTTAGCGTCATATGAAATTTCTCTTTAGTAACGAGTTGTTGTAAAGTAAATCTAAAAAGTAGATTGTTAATGTGAATTGTTGTATTTGTGTTGTTGAATAGAAATGAGTTCAAGTAGAAGAAGCTGTGTACATCATCCTGATATTTTTTGCTACATGCGGAGAATACACGTTCATGGAAAACCTAAAAACTATTAGTGACTTTATAAAGAGGGCTTATCTTGGATATTTTGGTGTTAAGTTTGGTGATCAGGATAAAACCTGGGCACCACATATTGTCTGTAAAACTTGTACAGAGCATTTACGACAGTGGACTACCGGGAAAAGAAAGAGTCTGAAATTCGGAGTACCAATGGTTTGGAGAGAACCAAGAAATCACTTCGATGACTGTTATTTCTGCCTAGTAAATATTACTGGAATCAATCGAAATAACCGTCACAAGTGGACTTATACTGATTTAAGGCTCGTTTATACTGGCTGGTACCTTATGCCGTAACCTTAACCTTAAAAGTTGAACCATAGGAATTCAATGCTTTCGTTCATACTCATTCCCTAACCTTTTCCTGTACCGGTAAAATGTTCAACTTCTAGGGACAAATTCATAGAAATATATATTCATAAATTATTTGGACAAATTACATATATATATTAGATAATTAGATTAGATTATCTTATAAGTGTATAAGACTGGGTTCGAAGTTTTCAAAACTCATATGAGCTTAATTTGAAGCATTCATATGTTAGAATAGATATAATTTGATGTACCCCGAATGTCTGAAGCTATAAAGAACTAGCTCTTCATAAAGGCAAGTTTTCAATTTAACAGGTCCTGACAGAAAATACATTACCTATTTCAACGCTCATCATGAAAATATACCGAAGTACCTATGTAAGTGATGGAAATCTTTTTCTCTATTCATTATGGAATATTACTCTGGATTAAATATTAAACAAGGTGCTAGACATCATTAATAATGAAAACAGCAAGTGGCAATTTAGATTATGTAGTGCATGTAAGACAAAAATTGTTCAGTGGATAATTTCATCTATAGCGTTTAGTGGTGGAACCATAGACTGGAGAGATTTACCCAACCTTTTGTAGAAATATTTCATAAAGACATAAGATATGGCAACATTGAACAAATCTGATTATTGAATCATTTCAGCACAAAGTTGGATTTGGGAAAATCAGAAAATTTTGACAAAATTATATCGATTTCATTCCTTTCAACTTCAAATATCTCAGAAATGGTGCAATTTAGGAAAGAAGATGATAAATGATTTTATCTGCAAAAAAGACTAATGATTCTAGGAAGTACACGATACGGACCTTTAATTCAAGTGATATCTGTTTTTCATGCAATATAACCAATTTTACAGTAGTGAGAAACTCACAGGAAATGGAATAAATCTATTGATGCCAAAAAATTCATGACTGTTATCAAAAACCTTCTACAAGAGATCATTTCAATTGATATTGCCGTTTGAACATTACAGGTGTAAATGCAGTTTTTATGAAATTGCAACACCCTATATCTTTAGGACGGAGCCAAATCTGGAAAAATGTTGAAGGAAGAAAATGTGTCTTTTGACGCCAAGAATCTATGGTTAAAATTAACGCAGTGGTCAAAGACTCACCCTGTATATGCACAATTGTTTATATTTAGATCGAATATTTTCAAATGAAATATTCCGAATTTTTTAAAACTAAAAGACGATAACCTAGGAATTTTTCAGATTTCATTTTTCCAACGTTGCTCAAACAGTCTTCAAGTAATAAATTGATCGGATATTCAAGGAAAAATATTTCAGTCCGTATCTAGCACCCGACGATGTTTTGATAACCGAAACCAGTCGTGTCGTAAGATCAATAAAGTAAAAATTAGAAAAAATAATTGTTTCTTACAATATTAAATCTAAAATACCTCGTGATCAACCCACCAGGTTGATCACTGGAAGTGATTGATATTTAAATTAGGGTTTATGGTGCTACAACATGGATGCTCGTCAGAATGTACCAACTTGGATACTCTATACAATCCCATTTCCTATATAACATTTCTTCGAACACCTGAGCGTACCAAACAATCCTCCAGGCCATTTATTTATACTTCTGTGTCATCCCTACAGTGCCAAAACTAAGCTTCCGACACCTCACAAAAGACTACCCGTTGCGCCTGTAATCCCCCGTGCTCCTCTGGATACCTCTTGGAACAATCAGGAAAAGCTGGGGGTCACGAGTTCACCCGCTTTCCCACGCTAGGAACCCTCGCGCCAAAAACCGGTACGGTCGAGTTGGAGTCGCAATTCAAGAACAAGAAGTCCCCTTTTCTTTGGACACAAGATTTGCGTCATAAATCCGATGGGGAGGTTTCCCATCGCACAGCGTGGGACCGACTCAAGGTGGTGGCTCAACCACCCCCTTTGTATTTACCCTCCAATGTCGACTTTGACTGAGCGCCCTTCAATTAAGAAGTGAGGTACGGGTTGTCGAGTGTATACAAGTAATTATAGTCAGTACGTGAGAGTGGTACCACCCGTTTTTCGATGAATGGATTGTTTATTTCATTCTGGGGATGTTGTTTTTCTAGTGGGTCACATGGTTTTGTTGGGCTCAGTCTTGATAATTGAGGGATTCCTAAGAAGGTTTTCATTACTTAATTTACAACTACGTCGCTTTGTATTAGCCATTTTAAGTACCTACCAGTCAATTGTAGAGTTTTGATGAAAACGATTTGTTCAGAAAATATGAATAAGTACCGATTTTTATTCAAACATTAAGGGTGAATGGACTTTCAACAAATAGTGGGGATACATAAATTTAGAAATAGAAACAAATAGTTCATTAAATTATATGAATGTGATCCTTACGAAAGTTTATAGGCCAGTTTAAACAAAACTATACTCGTATAGAATTGAAACAAACATCGACAGAATAATATATTTCAATTTAACTATTAACTAAAATTAGCTATTATGACCGACTAAATTGTTAAAACCTTCAAAAATATCTACCAACTTACAGCACATTACCTCAACACTAAAAAGAAAAAAATGAAAAGTACATATAAATTATTTAAATTCATCCAATAAAAAATAACAACCTATTACATACTTACCGACACCATATACAGAATGAGTCTTTGTCCACTGCGTTAATTTTAACCATAGGTTCTTGAGATCAAAAGAAACACTTTCTCCATTAAGAGTTTTCCATATTCAGCTGCGTTAAAAAGTTATATTCATTTCAGATTTTCACATTCGGCAAATGAATGGAAAGTACCTTCCACAGAATCCACTATTGAATTTGAATTGTTTAAAAACATTATTTCACTCTAAGAAATGATTCACTTACTCATGTTTCATCAGATAATTATATCGATTTAATTCCTTTCAACTTCGAATATCTCAATAATGGTGCAATTTAGGAAAAAAGATGATGGATGAATTTTTCTGCAAAAAAGACTTATTATTCTAGGAAGTACAAGATACGGACCTTTAGTTCAAATGATATTTGTTTTTCATGCAATTTAACCAATTGTAACGGATTTATTTAAGAAAAATCTATTTTATACTAAAACTGAAAGCCCGTTGACAAAAGGGTGACCAGCTAGCTCGCAAGGGGGGTTCTTCACCTTGGAAATAAATTCAAATTTACTTAAAATGTGAATGAAGGGCGCCAGGTAATTTAATCAGGCAGATCACCTTACTAAAACAAAAATTACCAAACAATGGTGGGTCTTTTTATTACGGTTTCTTTTACCTATTCGTGTGAACCAGGAGAAAAATAAAGAGAAATATCATTATCCCTGTATTACAAAACGTCAACAAGCAATTGTATTCACAAATTCTACCAAACAATGTTCACACCACCAATACTTCCTATCCAATGTCTGTTCTTTAACTCCAAACTTAATCTCTACCCTTTTAGTTTTACTATTGTTCTGATATTAAGGAGAATCTAGTGTTTCTCTAGTATTAGGGTAAACACAATATTTGAAAAAAAAGTTAGTTAAGTTTACAAATCCCACTCAGGGTACTTATCCACTCCAGATAGATGGAGGCTCTCTCATCATAGGTTTTCGGTCTTAATGATCCAGAGTATATCACACAGGAACAGAGAATTGGTACCAAAAAAGAACCCTAAAACAATTAGAAATTCTTGTCGACTCTCCTTTCTCTAAAACTCTAACTTACCCTTGATGTAAGTGGGGTTTAATATTCAAGTTACTTTAAATCCTCTTTTCAAAAGATTCAACCAAGTTGTCCAACAAAAAACAAAATTTGGTTTATAGTGAGAGCAGAAATTTATATCCCTTTTTAAGGTTTGCCACAACGCTTCAATATTCTTCTCTCAGTCACACAATGCGGATTGATTCCGGTTCAAGAAAATGAAAATAATCGATAGGAGAATCGAAAAAAAATTCAACACACGGTGCAATATGTGAATGCGCCCGAGCTCCGATGATATTCGCTAGTTATCAAATATTAAAAAGTATGTATGGCGCGAAATTTAAACATTACAATCCCCCACCTGCAAAAAAAAATTTCAGTAGAAATTATTAAACAAAAATGAAACAATATGAGAGAAATCCTACGAGAATCATTCAGTTATTTTCAGAAGCCTCAATCGCCAGTTTCAGATCTTTAACATTCCATGTGCCCTGATATTCATCATTCGAATCGCACAGCTCAAAAGTCCACGGAGAAAACTTTCTTTTGATCCTGAATGGACCGAGGTATTTCGGAGCAAATTTAGCCGTATAATATTGCACAGCGTCCGATAGCACATAATTCTTCCGATATACGTATTGCCCCACTGAATATGTTACATCACGTCGTCTCAGATTATAATATTTCGAGCGATGTAGATATGCCCAATTCATATAATTTCTGACATCTCCATATAATCTAGTGAACCCTTTAACTCTCTCCGGTAGTTCATCGGGAACATTTACAGCAGGAGTTTCATTCGACTCGGAGGTGACACAATGACTTTCTCCGCTCAAGTGCATTTCTGCGCCAAAATTAACGAAATATGGAGAATGCTTGATTGTTTCATGAGGGGATGAGCGAATGGCAGCTTTTTGAAGATATTTATCCCAATCTTTATGATTGTCATTTACGTAGCAAGATATAATATTTTTCATAATTTTATTCACACTTTCGGTGTGATTAGCCTGGGGATGATAGTACGCATAAAATTTTATTTCCACTCCATATGAAGATGCAAATTGACGAAACCTGTTACTTCTGAATTGGGGTCCATTATCTAACACTAAAAATTTTGGACCGCCAAACATCATGAACACATGATCTTCCAAACACTCGATTATTTTATCTGATGTATTAGATCTCAGAGGGAAGAACACGGGGAATTTTGAGAAATAATCACACACGACAAAAATGAATTTGTAACCACGAGAGGATCTAGGTCCTAGGTAAAGGACCAACGATATCGGCGGAAACTAACTCCCAAGGTTTCTTCACGTAATTTCTTGTCAGCATGTATGGCGCGAAATTTAAACATTACACAATCTGAACAGTAGTAGTGAGAATGCCACAAGAAATGGAATAAATCTATTGATGCCAAAATAGGCATGACTGATATCGTTCAAATAGTACAGGTGAAAACACAAAATTTTTATGAAATTTCAACACCCTGTATCTTCTGTACGGGGCTAAATTTGAAAAAATGTTTTAAAAAGAAAATGTTTCCTATGACGTCAAGAATCTATGGTTAAAATTAACGCAGTGGTCAAAGACTAACCCAGAATACATTATTCAAAATATAGACACATTAAGATAGCTTAAAAACACAAATTCAAATCAAACACCTATACAGGATGAGTCTTAAACTACTCCATTAAGTTTAACCCTAGATTATTGAGACCAAAAGAAGCTTCTCTATACATTCGTTTCAAATTAGACCTCGTTCCAAAGATACAGGGTATTAAAATTCAACCATTTTTCAGTCATTTCTTAAAATTCACCTTTTTTTCTATTTTTTGTACATATTTAGTTGTTCAGTTTGTTTTAGCACTGTTTTTGGAAGTTTTATGCATTTCATAAAAAGAACCACAATCTTCTCCCACCACAAATAAGGAGTGTTGAAGTCATCGACATAGTGGATCTGCAGAATAGAACTGGAACCATTCCGTGCCATCTTTCTCACCTCTCGCAACTGGAACACTTAAATCTCTCTTGGCCGAATGTTTTATTGTTCATTAATATTTATACGGATTTCATACAGCTGAATTATTAGATCTAGATTCCAATGCAAATGGCGGACATTTGCATGTCGTTAGTCAATGTTACATTTTCGTTCAAACAAAAGCTTGTAAATTCACACTACAAGTGCATGTTGAATGTTTGGTTCAATTCGAAAACTTGTTTCAGTAACTTCTGCATGGCACATTAGCAATAATGTATTAATTATTCAGACGATAAATTCTACCAATGGTTTGTGTAGGTTGTTTCCCGATAGGGTGAGAATTGAATTGAAATTAATTTGATTGTATTGCTTTTTGTATTGGAATGAAAGAACGGGTTATCGAAGAGAAGAATAAACAAACTGGGGGTGCCACAAGGATCCATTTTGGGACCATTACTTTTTTTTAGTTTAAATGAATAACTTACCTGACAACATTTGTAATAGCGGAACCATTCTTTTCTCTGAGGACTCCAGCTTTCTGAGTCAAGATCAATTAGACGTCCTAACAAATGACTTAATGGGGCACGCCAAAGTGTGGTTTGAGGTTGAATACTCATAAAACCCAACGTTTGAGATTTCAAACGAGACTGATACCACCTTGATGACGAGATATTGTTGATGATGGAGCTCGTATTGAATGATTATTTGGGCTATTACCATCATCTATTGTGGATGTAATGTTTTCCGACGTTTCGATAGACATCTTCTATCTTTATCAAGGAGGAAAAGTAAAAAACCTTTCGAAAATTATCAATCTTCAAAAAGTCAATATGACAGAAGTCATGAAAGAAAAATGAACAATGTTATATACTCATCTGTGATATGATGATCTTTTTAAGTTGGATCGAACTATCGGCGTCCAAACTTCTGGCAGATCTATAGATGGAGCACTTATGGAATCTGGTGTTATTTTCATAAATGCTGCTTCTTTGATTTTTCTTCTTGCAAGTTTTTCTTCTTTGGATATTATTGATGCTTCATCCCATTTTATACGATGATTCTCATCTACAGCATGTTGGACTAACCTGGATTTGTCTAGTACTCGTAGAAGCTTCTGATGTTCTTTTATTCGTACATTCAGAGGGCTTTTAGTTTCTCCGATGTAAGATCTTCCACACTCGCATGGTAATTCATATATGCAGTTCTTTGTCCTTTGTGTCTCATTATTAGGCTAAACTTTTGTAAGTTTAGCTCTGATAGTGTCTTGAGTTTTGAATGCAGTCGTTATGTTGTATCTATTTCCAATTCTTCTCATTTTCTCCGACAAACCTTTTACATATGGAATTACGGTTTTAATGGTCTGATTTATATCTGTTGGTTCAGGTTGACTTTCTCTTGTTCGTTTAGCTTTTTCTAATATCTTTTTGGGTAGCCATTGTTTCTAAGAGTTTTCGAGATGTTATTTATTTCTTCATTTTGGTCTTCTTCAGTGCAACAAATATTTAGTGCTCTATCAAATAAACATTTTGCTACTCCCAATTTAGTGTTTAGTTGGTGGTTTGACTCAAAATGTAGATATTGTCCTGTGTTCGTTGGCTTTTTATACACAGTGGTTCTTGGGATTCCATTTTGTTTATGTACGAGTACATCTAAGAATGGAAGTTATCTGTCCTTCTCGATTTCAATTGTGAATTTAATTGATTCCTCTTGATTGTTTAGATATTGAAGGAATCCATCTATAGTGTCTCTTCCATGTTGCCAAATAATGAAAGTATCATTTACATATCTTTTCCACAGTTTGGGTTTAAGTACATATTTTCTAATGCCTTCTGTTCGAAAATTTCCATATATAAATCAGCTAAAATTGGTGATAGTGGTGAACCCATAGCCATTCCGAATTCTTGTTGATAAAAGATGTCTTCGAATTGGAAATATGTTGTTTCAATACTAAGAGAAAGCATTTCCATAATTGCATTGACGCTTAGTGTAGTTCTTTCACTAAGGGTTTGATCTTCTTCAAGCTTTTTCCTAACTACACTAAGCGTCAATGCAATTATGGAAATGCTTTCTCTTTGTATTGAAACAACATATTTCCAATTCGAAGACATCTTTTATCAACAAGAATTCGGAATGGCTATGGGTTCACCACTATCACCAATTTTAGCTGATTTATATATGGAAATTTTCGAACAGAAGGCATTAGAAAATATGTACTTAAACCCAAACTGTGGAAAAGATATGTAAATGATACTTTCATTATTTGGCAACATGGAAGAGACACTATAGATGGATTCCTTCAATATCTAAACAATCAAGAGGAATCAATTAAATTCACAATTGAAATCGAGAAGGACAGATAACTTCCATTCTTAGATGTACTCGTACATAAACAAAATGGAATCCCAAGAACCACTGTGTATAAAAAGCCAACGAACACAGGACAATATCTACATTTTGAGTCAAACCACCAACTAAACACTAAATTGGGAGTAGCAAAATGTTTATTTGATAGAGCAATAAATATTTGTTGCACTGAAGAAGACCTAATGAAGAAATAAATAACATCTCGAAAACTCTTAGAAACAATGGCTACCCCAAAAAGATATTAGAAAAAGCTAAACGAACAAGAGAAAGTCAACCTGAACCAACAGATATAAATCCATTAGACCATTAAAACCGTAATTCCATATGTAAAAGGTTTGTCGGAGAAAATGAGAAGAATTGGAAATAGATACAACATAACAACTGCATTCAAAACTCAAGACACTATCAGAGCTAAACTTACAAAAGTTAAGCTAATAATGAGACACACACAGGACAAAGAACTGCATATATGAATTACCTTGCGAGTGTGGAAGATCTTACATCGGAGAAACTAAACGCCCTCTGAATGTACGAATAAAAGAACATCAGAAGCTTCTACGAGTACTAGACAGCGACAAATCCAGGTTGGTCCAACATGCTGTAGATGAGAATCATCGTATAAAATGGGATGAAGCATCAATAATATCCAAAGAAGAAAACTTGCAAGAAGAAAATCAAAGAAGCAGCATTTATGAAAATAACACCAGATTCCATAAGTGCTCCATCTATAGATCTGCCAGAAGTTTGGACGCCGATAGTTCGATCCAACTTAAAAAGATCATCATATCACAGATGAGTATATAACATTGTTCATTTTTCTTTCATGACTTCTGTCATATTGACTTTTTGAAGATTGATAATTTTCGAAAGGTTTTTTACTTTTCCTCCTTGATAAAGATAGAAGATGTCTATCGAAACGTCGGAAAACATTACATCCACAACAGATGATGGTAATAGCCCAAATAATCATTCAATACTGATACCACGGACTCAAATTACCTTCTATATTAAACCCCTGAAGAAGGACTAGGCTTGCTTACTTCAGTAATGTTCAATCGGTCGTGACGTACGAAATTCTTCTTCTGTACCAGTCGACAAGGCTAGATGTACAGTTTCGTGTACAATAAATTGTCGAGGGCTATTCAATAAGTTCCGTGCTTATTTTGTCTTGTTTGAAATATGCTCAGAAAAATAAGTCACATTTCCTGGCTAATGGAAATCACTATACTTAACTGACCAGAAAAAGACATCATTTTGCAATTGAACATCATGGATTGAAGAGGACTCAAATGGGAATTAATCATTTATGTAATAAACTATACAACAAGCTTCCCGATGCTATCAAGGATGAAAGAGTTTTTGTGCTTAAAATTCAGAAGGTCCTTCTTGAACATACATTTTATACTATTAAACAAAGCAACAAGAAGCCTGTTTCTAAAATAAACCCAGCAGAACAGAGAAGATGGAAAATATAAGAAACTGAGGAGAGATCCTACCTCCACAATTGAACCGAAGATTTACAAAAACATATATATATATAGAAATGAAAGGTGACTTCCAAGAATTCACCTTATCAACATATGGCTATGTTTCTCCTAGAAATTATAGAAATTATATTTCCCATAAAAAAAATCATTCAACATTCATGATTAAAAATGCGAAAGATTTCATCAATATAAAGGGAAACCAAGGGATCGTGGAACAAGACTTCATGATTGGCTTCGATGTTACGAGCCTGTTCACCAAAGTCCCAATAGATAAACCACTCTATTTGCGTCAACACAACTTAATGGAATAGCCATGGGTTCACCTCTGACTCCTATTTTAGCTGATTTATATATGAGGAATTTTGACCAAAAAGCTCTCGACCAATACTAAATATATACTAAAACCCAAATTATGCTAGTGATATTTAGATGATACATTTGGCAAC
>JARTUT010000069.1:0-122654 GCA_030674115.1 Micraspis discolor | reverse complement strand
TTGTGATTATTCTGCCAGCACAAAGGCCATCCTAAAGATTCATATTAAGGCAGTCCATCTGAAAGAAAAAAACTTCAAATGTCAAATTTGTGATTATTCTACCAGCAGAAAGTCCCACCTAAAGATTCATATTAAGGCAGTCCATCTGAAAGAAAGAAACTTCAAATGTCAAATTTGTGATTATTCTGCCAGCACTAAGACCAAGCTAAAGATTCATATTAAGGCAGTTCATTTGAAAGAAAAAAGCTTCAAATATCGAATGTGTCATTATTCTGGTAGTAGTGAGACCAGCCGAAAGAAACATGTGAAAGTAATTCATTCGAAGTAGAACACACCATGTTAATATGTTCTAAACTAACTGCGTTGGAAATCTACGTGAAAAATGTTGAAGCTACTAAATAGGAGTGCAATCTGTTGGCTTCTAATGTTGAATTACATATTATATGTATTGCCAAGGCAAAAAGGCATAACGATACATTTTAATTCTGTAATAACATTTTTCATTCCATATTTAAAAAAATAATGCAAATAAAGTTGTCTTCATAGCTACTCGAATCAATCTTCATTGAGTATTCAATAAATTCCAATTCTATTCTGTTCATCTCTACTTGAAGCCAATTCAAGTACAACGAAATTTTATCGCGTCTCTGCATATGTGTTTTAAACACTGCTAAATTTCGTTCAACATATATTATCATCAAGACGGACATGAGAAATCGAAATTAAGTTGACTCGGCTAATCGAGGTACATTAAAAGTTGTAGACTTTCAATTGTTTGTACTGAAAATCGTTAGAAACTAGCTGCTAGATTATTATTTGGTTCTTGTCTTAACTATATTCGTTAATTTTCACATGTTTTCATATTGTTAATACTATAGACATTGAGCGAATTGTAACTGTAAGGTCCAGCAGAGTCTACCCCAGTCTCGAAAAAAGGACGACTAGATCGAGACCTGAAATTTGGTAAATTCCCTAATTTTTGATACATGGCGCTGTTTCTGTATCGTAAACAAATACTACATTTGTGTATTATGCTCTTCACCACGCATTATCCAGAAATCTCTTCGCAGTGTGGTAATTGTTAGTTTAACACCCCCATGTAAAGTTTTTGAATGATAATATTTCACCACGAGAGAAGAAAATGGCGACTCCTAAGGCAAAATTAGTGGATACATTTCATCGAATTCAAGAAATGAATTCTGCAGTCGACCACTCACTCTGATCAGATCCTCATGAAGAAAGAGGTCTAATTTCAAAATTTTGCTATTTTTGGGTAATGACAAATTTTCTCTTACCATTTGATTTCCTTTGAATATAATAATAATATCAAACATCATTGATCCTTCGAGCATTGTATACATGTATAGGACAAGTCATACAAAATATCGTACATTAGCAAAGAACCACAAGAATAAAACATCAAATTCAACAAATTCGATACTATAATAACATCTCTTAAGTAATAAAAATGTAACCTCTCTCATGAAAGACCATCGGCACGTCAATTTCAAGCTGCTGGGAAACCGGTTATATAATTTAATACCTATATAATTTGTTGAGGACTCGAAATATTGAGACTGTTGAACTAACGGTATCAGGAATAGCAACGTTTTTAAGCCAATGAGCACAAATTGCATTTGTAAGATACGTCTACTTTAATCAGAAACTTACCGAGAAATTTTAAAATATATGCAGTTACTCTTAAGAATTTTTGAACATTCAAGAATTTTTCAAGCAGATCCCAAATTGGTATAGAATATCTCTTTGATAACAAATTCGAAGTGAAGCAGCTTCTTGCAATGAGTTGAAAGTATCGGGAACGGTTTGGGAAGTTCTAGCATATAGTTCTGCACTACTCGATGACCATGCAGGACCCTGCCACCATAATTGATAGCCCAGCAAATCACTTGGCTTCAGACCTCGAGAAATAGAATCAACTGGATTGTCAATTCCTTTGACATGTCTCCAAGAAGCATCAGGAACTAAAGTATAAATTCTGGAACACCTGTTTGCAATGATTGTAGGCCATCGTGAGGGATGATTCCTTAACTAAAACAAGACATCAGTGGAATCGGATCACAGATTCACCTCACAATTTTGTAAACGCAGAGCATCAAACACTTTTTCAGTAAATTCAGCCAGCAAAGTAGCTACGCATAATGCCAACCTTGAAATACTGAGCAAGGGTTTTATAGGTGACACCTTTGTTTTAGCTTGCAGCAAGTTTACCACGATCTCACCTCCACTGATAACACGCAGATAAACCGCAGCTCCATAAGCAAATTTGGAAGCGTATTTCGCAGACACTGGAATCAGGATTGTAGTTCAACCAGCGATGAGTTTGAGACCATCAAGAATAAAAACATCTTGGTACCAACACAGCCATTGTTTGGCCATATCAGAATTCAAATTGTCATCCCTATCTATTTTGTTTATTCAAAGCTGTTTTTGAAAGTCTTAGCAGGGATAATCACAGGTGAAAGCCATCCCAGAGGATCGAATAGTTTGGCTATTTTGGAGAGAATAACTCTGTGAGTAAGGGTTATTCCATTGCATTCAGAAGTATTTGCGACTCTGAATATGAAATTATCTGCTTCCGGATTTCAACCATGACAGAGAATACTGAATTTACTATTATCAGTAAAGTTAAAAGATTTAGATATAGCACAGTCTTTATCGGAGATTTTATGTAATGAACTATCATTGGTAGCTAACCATTTAGGTAAAGTAAAACAACCATAGATACAGATCTCGATAAGTTGGCTCTGTTTGAGTAACGCTTTCTCCAGATTGTAACCCACCGAAAAGGTGTCATCCATATAAGTCTCCTCTTGTAGAACGAGAGCACATTGACAAAATGTTTAGTTACCCTGATAGCCAAGAAAGGGCTAGACACCATTGCACGTCACAATTTCCACACTCTAATCGGTTTATCAGGGCTGAATCTCCAAAGAATGCATTGAAAACGTTGATCAGCAGGGTGGTCTAATATTTGACGAAACATTTGTTGAATATCGGCAACAAATACAAATTGGTATTTTCTCCAAGGCAGGTTCAAAGAGGTCAAATCTGGCAATATATTAGAAGTACAATGCAGATGGTCATTTATTGAAAAGTTATTCAAGGCTTTAGCAGAGCCATTGAACACCGTTCGTAGCTTAGCAATTGCTGTTAAGACATTGAATACGTTAGGATCAAATTCCGCCTTCAGCATAGGCGCCCCAAACGATGAAATTTATAATCTGTTGAACGATAAAGATTTCTGCTGGCACACTGGAGCAGTGATAATACCTTTCAATTTCAATAATTTTTTTCGAAAGGGGGGAAAAAATTGTCATATTGACCAATTTGTAGCTAGAAATGACATTAACCAAAAATCATTGGAAATGGAAATTAAAGTTTGTGCGATCCAATCAAAGAAATTAAAAACCATAATTATAGCTCTCTATCGTCATCCTCATGGTAAAATTAATGTTTTTCTTGATGTTATGGCGGGCATTTTGTAATTGGTGAATGTTCGTGACTGTCGTGTTTTCGTCTTGGGAGACTTCAATGTTGATTTTCTCGTTAGTGACAATGACAGATCGACGATCACTAATCTTTTTTCATCATATGGGTTACGCAATATCGTGTCGTCCCCTACGAGAGGTGTTGCATGTCTGGATAACATATTTACGAGTGTTGATGAATGTAAGGGTTGTGTGATTGATTTGGGTTTCTCGGATCACCTTAGTACAGCGACTAAATTTGTTTTGGACTCAGAGACGAAAAAAACCAGTAAGCTGACCGTCTGTAGGACCCTCACTGGGGTTGGTTTCGATACTCTCAGATTTCTGATAAGAAATATTTGTTGGGATTTTGTTCAGGTTAGTGACATTAGTACGGATGCTAAATTTGAGATGTTCACAACAAAAAAATTGTACGAATTTAGCTTTTCCAGAGAAGACCTATAAGCATGCGGCTGACACCTCGCCTGTACCTTGGTTCACTGATGATTTGAGGAAAATGCGTGAATGGTTGAATTTTTATGGTGACCTGATAAGAATCTATGGGACATCCCATGTTAAGAGAATTCGTAGACATTATAAAAAAAGTATATCGGTATGAATTAAAAGGGCGAAGAGGCAATATGATGATAACTATTTACGCAATCATAATTACAATCCGAAATCTGTATGGAAGGTTATAAAAAGCAATACCAACCTGCTCAAAAACAAAAGTGCATATAAAAATAATATAACTTCAAATGAATTCAATCATTTCTCTATAGATGCCCCTGAAGAAATTATCGCAAATATACCAACGTCGGAAAGGACATCGGCAGACTTTGTAAATAAGTATTGTAACTCTATAGAACCCAAATTGGATAATATTCAATTCAAATTCTCTTTTGTGTCTGAGGCTTCGGTGAGGGATATCATTGGAAAACTTAAAAATAAGAGTAGCAGAGACATCGATGGACTAAATAGCAAAATCATTAAGTGTATAGTGAATGAAATAATTGCACCGCTCATGAAGTTAGTGAATTTATGTTTAAAAGATAACATCTTTCCAAAAATACTTAAGGTAGCTAGAGTTGTCCCTGTTCATAAAAAAAGATCAGTCCATTTGGTGAACAACTTCAGGCCAATATCAATTATACCTATATTTGCTAAAATATTTGAAAGTACTATAAAAATTCAATTGAACGCTTATTTTGAACAGCTCCCAATTCGGTTTCAGAAGTGGCCTGTCTACGACAGCTGCTATAATAGAGCTCATGAGGGTAATCAACGAGGGCTATGGAGAGGGTGCATACATAGGTGGACTCTTTTGTGACTTGAGTAGAGCTTTTGAATGTGTCTCTAAAGAACATCTTTATAAATTACAGCGTTACAAATTCGATCACTGTTCAATTGCACTTATGAGTTCTTATCTATCTGAAAGATGGCAGTGTGTTGATCTCAACGGGGATCTATCTAAATTGTCTAATGTTGATTGTGGTGTCCTCAGGGATCGGTTCTGGGACCGCTTCTCTTTCTCATTTATATTAATGATTTTGTGATCTCTGACCCAAAGGCACATTCCGTTCTTTTCGCGGATGACGCAACTGCGCTAAAAAAGGCTCAATCAAAAGAACTTCTACAGAATATTATGAGAGACTTGTTTTCGGTTGTCTCAGAATGGTACAATAGTAACCAGCTTAGTTTAAATGAAACCAAGACTGAGTTCATGTATTTTTAAATGAGAGATCTGGGGGATATGAATTCACCAGAGCCTATTAAATTTTTAGGTTTAATGATTGAAGGTAAATGATCTTGGAGTGCTCATGTCGATAACGTTTTTAATTGTATATCGTCAAGAATTGTGCAGAAATGCTTTGCGATCGTTGGTTGGAAATGTATCGAAGGCTGTGATGATATCTGTGCATCGTGCTTTTGTGGAATCGAGACTATCATGGTAATCTGTGTTGGGGACATGATGCTAATGTGAAACGTCTGTTTGGATTGCATAGAAGGGCAATTAGAGTTATAGGTAGATTAAATTACAGAGAAATTTGCAAACATGTTTTTCAGGATAAGAAAATACTAACAGTCCCGTGTCTGTTTATTTATTAATGTTTTTTGTATGTCAGAACGCATATGGATGAATATAGGACTCACCAGAATACATGCACATAATACAAGACAAAAAGATAGAATATAAACAGATTTTCATAGAATCAACTAAATGAAGTGTGGTGTAACATTTTATGGGCCAAAACTCTTCAACAAGCAGCCGACCACTGTGGCGATGATGCCTGAAAAGCAATTCAAGCTATGTTTAAAGAGGTATTTGTTGATAAAATGTTTTTTTACATTGGGGGAAGTTTTTGGGGATGATTTTGTTGATTTCTCATAAATATTGAATTTTTTTTTCTTGATGTTGACGTATGTAAACATTTTTACTATGTACTAGCATGAATAAAATTATTATTATTATTATTATTATTATATTTCTAGTTTCTCAAGTTGACCTGGTTGATTTCATGGGATACGGGTTTTTCGCCAAGCATCTCCATAATTTAATTCTGACTCAAAAATCTTCGGACTATTCTAGTGGTGTTCAGAATTACAACTTTCTGTAGCAGCATGTAAATATCTCTGTGTAGTCCCAGGAACTCCAAGCCATTGTGCAACTCCCATGGTATAACCCCTGTAGTAGATAGTACAATTGGTACGATAGTGACTTTGTTGAGATTCCACATCCTTTTTATCTCATCTGCTAACTCAGTGTACTTTCTTTTTTTTTTGCAATTGTATTCAGCAGGTTATGCGTGTTAGGGATCGCGATGTCTACAATAATAGCTTCGCTCGATTGCTTGTCTCTCATAACGATATCAGGTTTGTTAAAGGGGACACTGCGATCGGTAATGATCGATCGGTCGTAATAAACAGTGAATTGGTTGGTTTCAATGACTGACTTAGTATTTATAATAAGGCATCTTAGGTTCGTCTGTATTGAGTCCCAGCCGGTTACATATATTACATATATATTTTGGGTGAATTACTGCAGTTACTTGATTGTGTCGGTGTAAATAATCATTTTGGGCAAGTAGACTACATGCTGATGTAACGTGTTGTATTGTTTCGGGTTTTTCTTTACATTTTCTACATCTGTCATCTCTCACCTTAGGGTCTTTAACAATATGTTTCAGGTAGTTTCTCGTATTCACCACTTGGTTCTGTATGGCTAGGATAAATCCTTCTGTCTCCGGGAACAGTTCCCCTTTTTTGAGCCAAGCATTCGACGCACTTTTGTCAACACATGGTTGATCGAGGTCATGTGGGTGTCTCCCGTAAAGTGTCTTTTGTCGCCATTCTCGGTATTTGTCCTCTTGATTGCGAACCTCTTCTGTTCTCTGTACTGCCCTATTTGCTAAGTAGAGTGGTGTATAACCCTTATCTCTCAAGCAGATGCTCCGATGGAGGGGTGATTTTGAGCTTCTCTGGTGGAAGTATGTCCTCATGAGTTTGATCTGACTGTTGTGTAAATTTTTTATGTCTATGAGACCTCTCCCTCCTTTGCCCCTAGGGATTGTCATCCTAAGGGTGCTTGGTTTAAGGTGATGATTGCGTTCCTTAGTCAACTCAGTTCTAGTTTTCCGCATGATGTTCTCGAGGTCTGTGTCGGTCCATGATATTACTCCAAAAGAGTAAGTCAACACAGGTATTGCCAGGGTGTTGAAGGCTTTGAACAGATTTTTACTATTAAGTTCAGTATGACATATTTTTCTGACTCTCGTGAGGTATTTTTTCGTGAGGGTTCCTTGATCTTAGTGTGTTTTACAGATTTAGTTTGTTCATATCCCTGGTATTTATATGTATCTCCTTCATTCATGGACTCAATCAAGTCGCCACTATTGAGCTGAACGTCTCCTGCTCTGCATTTTCCTTTTTCTATGTTTATAACTCTGCTAATATGCTAATATCGTCAGAAAATTGCTCGACTAGCCTAATGAGTTCCTTGAGTTTGTCGTTAGATGGGGCATATAATTTAAGGTCATCCATATATAACTGATATGATATGGTTTGTTTTACTCGATGATTTGTCAAGGTGTACCCTATTCCTGATCTGTTCAGTGTTTTTGAAAGCGGGTTTAGCGCTAAACAGAACCACAAAGGGCTCAAGGAGTCTCCTTGGAAGATCCCTCGGTTAATCTTGATTTCGGGTGTCATAATGGTGGATTCACTGGTTGTCAAATGAATTGTTGTTCTCCACGATTGCATGAGATGTTGTAGGAGATCAGAAACCCTAGGGTGAATCTTGTACATTTGAAGGACTCGGATAAGCCAGAAATGCGGAACGCTGTAGTATGCTTTCTGGTAGTCAACATAGCAACAAGTTAATTTTCTTTGTTTCTTTTGACTTCTTTAAGTATTGTCGAGTCAATAATGAGTTGTTCTTTACACCCTTTGGTACCCCCGGCATCCCTTCTGTTCTTCGCTCATTGTGTTGCGATCTTCGATGTAAGAGTTCATTATTTTAGTTATACATGATGTTATAATTTTGTATACAGTTTGCAGACATGTGATCGGTCTATACTTTGAGGGATCACTGCTTAGCTTTCCTTTAGGTAGTAGATATGTTTTGCCCTTTGTGATGAATAGGGGGATTTTTTTGGGGTGTTCTAGGAAGTCGTTAATGAAGTCTGTCAGTTTATCATGTACACTAGAGAGTTTCTTGTACCAGAAGTTATGTACATTATCGCTTTCTGGGCTCTTCCAGTTATGGGTGTTCTTGATTACTTTGGTAACCATTTCTTTTGTTATTTTGGGTTCCTCCATCGGTTTTACTCTCGTATAGTCTTTCTCTTCTCTAATTATCCATTCTGCATATTTATTATACTGTTCACCTTCGCTCCATATCGAGGACCAGTATGTGGTTATATGTTATTATTATTATTATTATGAACCTGTTTGTTTTAGAACTCCATGGTGAGGCAGCAAATAACGAACATAAGCAGGATCGTCGTCACTCACCATTTTCATATGGCTTGAATCGACGTAGTCTCACATGAATTCACGATAAAGACGACCGAATTCGGCATTCTCTTCGAATTTTTTCTCAATTCGTTCCAAAGCATTTTTAGCAATATCGAAAGTACCAGGAAAGCTCAAGCTAGATGTATCACCAATTTTGAATGGCAATTGTACTAAATAACAGCCATCTGAACATCTGAACAAGTATCAGCAAAAAATTTCTCAGTAGCAATTTCTTCAGGATAGATGTCTTTCACCGTCGGTGAAATCCTCTTGTGCATAAAATCCATAAAAGAGATCATTCGACAACGTCTGATCATCAGAGACCTGCAAAACAGAAAGTGATTGTTCAGAATAGGAAATTGGTGTATTTCCAGAAACAATCATCCAAGAACTGTTTTTATAGCAATAAACTCAGCATGCACTAAGGATCCCAAGAGCATTTCAATCTTCCACCAAAAAAGTGGTCAACTAAAGCAAGATTTTTTAAGTGAGGAAAACCAATTTCACAATTATTGAGGTTGGAAGCATAGGAAGTTATTTTCGGAATATCAAAAACCTGCACCGTACAGAAAAATTCCGAACTGAACCTGCGTTTCAGGACAAAATTGAGTAACTTCCGGTAGGTATAATGTTTTCTTCCTCCTACTCCAGAAATCGGTAAATTAACTGATCGATATTTCAGGTTAAGTCTTTGAAATAAAGTTTCAGAAATAGAGGAAGATTGAGTACCTGGATCAATAAGAGTTCGGACATTAATGGAATTTTCATCTTCAGAACAGACCTTCACCACGGCCCTAGAAAGTAAGACGTTGTTTTCGGCAATAGCAATTGACTGATCCTGAAGTTGAAGGTGCAGAATCGCGATGTTCCGGTTTGTTATCAACCTGTAAGCTTGTAGGTACGGTTTTCCTTGCCTCAGTATCATCACGAAGAGTAGAGTGATGTTTGAAATGGCAAATTTGGCAACGTTTTTCAGAGGAGCAATTCCTTATGTTATGTGACCAAGGTAGATTAAACAACGTTTATGATCAAGAATAAATTATTTTCAATGCTTAGGACTTTTCTTTTTATAAGAATCACAATACAGAAAAAAGTTATTTTCATTGCAAAGAAGACACTTGCCTGATTGATTCACCACCTGATGGACTTTGGTATTCGAGAACATAATTGGCTTGGAAACTTTTGGTGAACAAGAATCATTAGAAAGGTGTAAATTTTTATTGCTATCTTTCAAAACCACCAAAACAATAACCTGATTCTCCTAAAATGCCATTAATTTTGAAAAAGCGGAAGGATCCAATGGGCTAGATGAATTGCAAATATGTTTTTCCCATTGTTTTCGCGTTTCTGAATCCAATAGTGAAACAACATAGTATACCAAAATATCAGCCCAAGCAGTTACAGGACGTTTAAGCAACTCAAGTGCTGCCAAAGGTGTGCTGATTCCAGAATTTATTTTCTTTATCTCGAAAGACGATTCCTTTTCCATTGATCTCATAGCAAAAATAGCAGACAAATGAGTGTAACAAGACGACGTTTATTCTCGTACCGATCCAGCAATTTTTTCCAAGCAGTTATAAAATTATTATTATTATTATTATTATTAATATTACAACAAGGGTTGGGGCAAATACCCATAAACTCAATAAAACTAAATTAGTAGATTATTATGTGCTCAATAATTCCTAGCAGAAATATAAAACTAAAAGAAATAAAAAAAATTGAATATATCAAGCACTCCGACACATCAGTCATCACAAATAAAACCTTAAACACCATCACTAAACTGATTCTGTTCCCGACTATGCCGATCCAGTCTGTTCTTGAAGGCATTCACGCTAGGAGCGCTCACCACATTCGACGGGAGACTGTTCCATCTATCAAAAACTCTGTTGGTTAGGAAAGACTGGAGCTGCGTGGTTCTGAAACTCTCCTTCCCCAACTTGAATTCGTGTCCGTGAAGGTGAGTGGTGCATCTTTTGAATAAATTATCCATATTTACTCCAAAAAATCCCCTCAACGCCCGGTATATCAAAATGAGATCTCCTCTGTTGCGCCGGTCTTCGAACGTCTGCAAATTCATCATCCTCAGACAACTCGATTAATCCGGTCTGTTAGTTCCAAATGGAATTCTCGTATTCCACCGCTGCACTGACTCCAGGAGAAGTTGGTCACCCCTGAGAAATGGACACCATACAGGTCCAGCGTACTCCATTAGAGGACGGACATAGCTACAATAAAGCAGCTTACATGTTTCTATACTGCATTGTCTGAAAGCACCCTGAATCATATTGGTCAATTTCCTTGCCCTAGCAGAAACACTCGCAACGTGTCGTGTCCAACTCAGATTCTTATCTACAACAACACCTAAATTCATTCATATAGTCAACAGAAACGAGGGGGGTATCATCGATCTTATATAGATATTCTGGATTTTTTTGCCGAGATGCAGCAGACAACACTTTTTGGCGTTCACAGGCAACAGCCACTTCCTACACCAATCACTCACCATACATAGATCTTCGTACAAGTCTCTCGAGTTGGAAGCAGAGTTGTAAATTTTCAAATCATCAGGGTACATGGCACACTGAGATTTCAACAATCTTGGCAGGTCTGACCTATATAGCAGAAAGAAAGCAGGACCCAACACCAATCCCTGCGGTGCGCCACTTGACAATAAGCCCTCCAGGCATAAATGAACACCGCCCACACGAACACGGAATGTTCTGTTCCTAAGGAACCCCTCAATCCAGGAAAGTAGGCCACCCCCTATTCCTAGATGATTCAACTTAGACAAAAGAGGGCGGTGTGGTACTCGGTCGAAAGCCTTCGAGAAATCTAGGTATAAAACGTCCGCAGGAATGTTGAGATCCAAAGAATTGGTCAGTCATTTAGACATGTTAAAAGGTTGGTCATAGTAGAACGACCTGAAACGAAGCCATGCTGCTCGACGGGTATGATGTTATGCGTTATCAAAAAGTTTATGAGTTGCTCACAAATAATTTTCTCCAACACCTTAGAAACGGAGGATGTCAGACTTATTGAGCGATAATTTAGCGGAGAAAACTTATCTCCCTTCTTGAATATGGGCATTACCGACGCCTTCACCAATCATCAGACAGACTGGACGTGTCCAGTAACCTCTTGAACATGATAGCTAGAGGAAGAGCAAGAGCTGATGCACACTTTTTTAGTGAGAACGGTGAAAGCCCATCCGGACCAGGAGAGGATGATGTTTTGATGTCTAAAAGATATTTGAGTACCAAATCCTCATATATAGTAACCTGGTTCAACTCTGCTGCCACTCTTGGCATCTCTACTTCTGGTATTGGACCTTTGGGCTTCAAACCGTACACACCCGCGAAAGCCTCTGCCAAGACGTACGTCGACTCCTGAGGGCCACCAGACAACTCACCGTTGGGCATCCTGACGCGTGGAATGGTTACCTTTGAATTCATCGTAGATCTGAGGTATTTGAAAAAATTTTTTGTTGCTTTTACTGGAGGCTAGGTGTGATTCATAGGTCTTTTTTGCTTGGGCGATGGTGGAAGAAAGAAAATTTGAATAGGACCGATGGTTACGGAAATCAGACTCAGACCTACTATGAAGATATCTCTGCCACAAAGATTTCTTACACCTGATCATATTCAATATGCTATCGTTTATCCAAGGCTTCAGCGGATTATGTTTTGTTGAAACAACCCTTGTGAACCTTGACAGTGTTTCTCTCACCAGATCGAGAAAAATCTTCCACATACCATTGACACCTTCAAAGCCATCAAACAATTCTTCCCAGTTTTTTCTTTCAAATTCAGCATTTGCTAAATTGTAGATTACTCTACTAAAAGTTCGGGCAGCCTTCCTAGAACTGCAAGATGGAGTCATCTGGATCTTGGTAGACAAAACGGCATGATCGGACTTTCCGAAAGGTGGTAAATAGTCTATTTCAGAGGTCAGGTTGGCATCTGACACTATCCAGTCCAGAAGAGAAGGAATTGTCTTCAGTGACTGTGAAATTGGTGATGAGTCGAGCAGCATTTCCCTCTAAACTCAATTTCAAGTGATGAAGCTTGGTAACATCAATTGTTGGTAACATTATTCGCTTTATTACCAACCAAGGCAGTGAAAAGATCACGAAATGATTCCCATTCATAAAAAGTGCCCTTGAATTTAGGCAAGGAAATAGGTGGCAATTTTTCTGAATCATCATGTCTGATATTTTCAGTCTTTATCACAGATGAGGACGCAAATAAGGAGAAAAGTAACTGTGGTGGGGAGATTGAGACTCCTGAATTGAAATCTATTGACTTTAGAGATAATACTGACAATATTCCAGTGCAGAATGAAAATTTCAAAAAACAATCTAGAATTGTATGGGGAAGTGGCTCGACGTGTACATCCGATACAACATTTGCTGCAGCAGTCAGGAGGATATGGTTGCATGTTGGTAAGGTTCATAAAGACGTATCTGAAGACCAAATAAAAATGTACCTGAAAAGTAAATTTGACAGTGACGAATTCATTGTTACCCCATTGCAAGTTCACAACGAGGCAACTAGCAGGGCTTTCAAGGTTGGTGCTGACATGTCCCTATCTACCCAACTGATGGATCCTTCGACATGGCCAAGTGGTATAGCAGTGAAAAGGTTTTATTTATTTCGGAAGTCTAAAGAAACAACCAAGCTTAACTGATGAACAAAGCAAAATAATGAAGATTTGTCATGTGAATGTTCAATGCATCACAAATAAAGTTCGCATGCTTGAGGTATTGGCTGAAACTGAGACATTGGATCTGATTTGTATAACCGAACATTGGTGCAATGAAGATAATGTACAGTTCATGAACATTCCAGGATACAATATTGCAGCAACTTATCTGAGGACTGGGAAGATTCGAGGAGGTTCCATGATATATGTAAAGGATGGTATTGATGCGCAAGTAATTGACTGTAAGACTGTGGGTCATGATGTTCACTATGAATGTTGTGCTGTTAAAGTTAGAATAGGGAGTATTTGTTATTGTATTGTTTGTGCATATAGATCACCAGATGGTGATTTCAAGTTATTTTTAGACAAATCTTATAATTTGTTAAATAAATGTATTAAACTGAGCAGGTACCTGGTTTTCTGCGGTGATTTCAATGTTAAATTCTTTAAAGATGGCGGAGAAAAGCAATCATTGCTGGAGCTGTTGAGTTGTTTTGGTTTGAAACTGACGTCGGTGTTGCCGACTAGAGTGTATTATGATAGTCGTGGAAGTCTAAAGGAACAAAAGTTGGATTACCTGTGTACTAATATTGCAAATGTTGGTGAATCTAGGGTTATACAGTCTAATCTTGGTGATCATTTCGCGACGATCTGTATGTTGCCGGTAGTTGGTTCACTTAGATTCAATGGGTATAATGGTGCAATTAAATACTTGGCAATAGACTATAACATGGTGAAATCTGCACTCGGCGAAGACTCAAAGTCTTATAATCGGTGTAGTATAATTATAGAGGATGAAGATAAGTAGCTGAAATATTTGGGCAGCACTTCTCTACAGCTGCAAATTTAGCACTAATATCTAAATATACGCAATTGTCCAAAATCTGTACTACCCCTCCTGCTTCTTGTATGGATAGTATGTTTGTAACACATGTTGGGGAGAGTGAAATCATGACAGTTATCCGAAAAATTAAGAATAAAAATTCATCTGGTACTGATGCGGTAACAATTAAACTATTGAAGTCTTTGTCTGATATATTGGTTAAGCCTATTGCGCATTTGATGAATTCAATATTTGATCAGGGAATATTTCCGGATGCACTTAAGGTCGGGCTTGTGATACCTATTTTTAAAAAAGGTGAGAAAGATAATAAAAATAATTATAGACCGATCACGCTCCTGAATGTGTTGAGCAAAATATTTGAGCGCATCATTTATGATAAAATTGTGGAATTCTTAGACCACAATGGCATACTAACAAACAGTCAACATGGTTTTCGCTCTGGAAGGTCGGTTGAGGGTGCTGTGGTTAGCTTTATTGAGAATGTTCACATTAGGCTGGACCGCGGTGAGTATGTAGCAGCTCTCTTCTTCGACTTATCTAAAGCTTTCGATAGCGTAGATCTGAACTTCTTACTTAGTAAGTTATATTGTTGTGGCATTCGTGGTAGAATGTTGAGCTTACTGGAGTCCTATATAAGATCAAGAAGCATGCGTGTGAAGGTAGGTAACAGCGTGTCAGGGGAGTATTTTCCGGACGTGGGAGTACCCCAGGGATCTGTACTGGGACCACTACTGTTTTTGATCTTTGTAAATGAAATACCTCAATATTTGAAAAATTGTGTTGTAATTATGTTTGCCGATGACACGTCGGTTTTGGTCTCGGCGTGGTCCCTGGAGGAATTAGAATTAGCCCTGGTCCTGGTATTGGAGGAATTTAAGGTGTGGTGTGCTAAAAATAACATCATTATAAACATAGAAAAGACTCTTTGCATGAACTTTGGAAATAAGTTGAAGAAGGATATAAAGGCACCAGGTGGGGTATTGAGAGCTAACGTAACTAAATTTTTGGGATTGAGAATTGATGACAATTTGGTTTGGAAGGATCATGTGGATCATGTTTGTTCTAAATTAAGCTCAGGGTACTATGCCATTAATAGGTTGAGGGGCACTACTGACGTTGGGGCGATCTTTTTGGTATATTATTCTTTGGTTTATTGCCATATGACACAAAATGTGATTTTGTGGGGCAATAATGTGGATGGTGGGATGGTTTTTAGGCTTCAAAAGAGAATACTTCGGTTGATATTGGGACTACCGTATGCCGAATCTTGTAGGCCCTATTTCAGGAATCATAAAGTCTTGACTTTTCCGTCAATATATATTTATAAAGTTGCCCTGTTCGTGAGGGCTAGGTTGTGCGAGTTTAAGAAAAATTACGATTTCCACGACTATAATACGAGGTATAAAAACAACCTTGCGATAGATGTGCATAGATTACGGAAATTCGAACAATCGCCGAGTTATATTGGAAAAAAAAATAATTAATGCCTTACCGGTAGATATCAGGTCCCTGCCCTATGAAAAATTCTAGTCAAGCTTGAGGACATTTCTGTTGTCCAAGGCATTTTACTCAGTTGGTGAATATTTTGATGATTATATGAGGTAGGGTCAGTAATCTTTTTAGGCTTCTAATGCAGGTGGTTGTTTGCAATGCAGTGTTTATATCTGTGTATCCTGTTTTTACTTTTTATTTGACGTGTACATCTGTAAATGCAGCTACAGTACAAATAAAGATGATTATGATTATGATTATGATGAATTCGAACTTTCAAAGTTATCGAAAAATGATTGAAATTCTGAGCATCTGTCTAAATATACCTCCTCAACAACATCGAATTCATTTTGTTAGAAATAATTTGAATTTTTAATTTCATCATCAATTTCATGCAAGTACTTTGAATGGTTATTTTCATATTTAGACCAAATTTTATATAAGTTGTCCATTCGAGTTTTACAGTTACTTAGGGTCATTTTTGAGGCACCATCTTTTTTGAAATTTGTGTAAGATCTGGCTATTCTACCAGCCTTAGATTATTGTTCAAGTAATAAATCACTCATCTCGTTTTTGTAATTAAGTGATGGCAATGAAAAAGTTTAAATCAGGCAAAAACAAATATCGACAAGCGAAGCAGCACCAGAATATTCAGTCTCAGAAAAGCAATTAACAATCTTATAATTTATAGTGAATAAATATGCAAAAGTTTTGAATTTTCAAGCAAATGGCGAATAAATATAAGAAAATTGAGAATTTTTAAGCAAATAACAAGCAAATATTAATTAATCAAATAATATTTTTAACTGAAGTGAAAGCAAATTCAACAAAGCAAAGTAAAAGCAAAACTAGAAATATCAGCCCTAGAAGAAATAATCACGATCGAATAATTTGTAGCAAGAAAATCTCCGGATATTATGAATTTTCAAGCATTTTTCAAATAAATATGAATTGAAGCAATTATATTTATGAGAAAAAGAATGATTTCTACTAATGCCTATTGAGCCTCCTTCAAGATCGTCAGTGCCACACTGTGCTGATGAGAGGCAGTCACCTCGAAACCTCGAAATTTTTGTTCAGCCTCCACTATGATATTTCCTTCTTTGTCAGGACTACATTTGAAGTGTTTCTTTTATTAAGTCCTGCTAGCTTCTTGACCTTCTTGTATAGATTAGTTATCATAATTGTCTTCTATCTCCTCACATTTATCAGAAAAGTATATTTTTTTGACTTTTCTTATTTCTCGCCTTATTTGGATTTGCAGCTGCTTATAGTTATTTGACTTGCATCTTCTTATTTCATTCATTAATTCCAAGATTTTTTCTGTCACACAATTTTCTTTCTTATGTTTGCTTGTTGTGAGTTCTTTTTTACTTGGTTCTATAAGTGCTGTTCTTAGGAACTGCCATTGTTGTTCTGCATTTTCCTTATTTTGCTGAGATTTGGTGGTGGATTTTCCAAGTTTGCGTTGATCTGTTGTTTAAGTTTTTCACTAAGTTCTTCTGAGTTTACTACTGCTTCTTTTTTAGTTGTAACTGAAACCTAGCGACAAGAGGATTACGATCAGATGCTACGTCCGCACCAGGGTAAGCTTTTACTGTTTTCATTATGTTTCGATATCTGTTTTTTATTGAGATTTAATCAATCTGATTTCTGACGATGTTATCGTCTTTGTCAACTGGTGATTTCCATGTATACAAGGGAATACTGGAAAGTTTGAAAGAGGTCTTCATCACCACAAGATTATTTTCTTGACAGAATTCAATATGACGATCGTCCCTCTCGTTGCGTATGCCAAGTCCGTACTGTCCTACAGTAGAGGCAGATCTTCCTTCGCCGATTTTAGCATTAAAATCACTCATAACTACTGTTATATCTCTAGATGCAGTTAGTCGCAATGTCTTTCGAAGGTCATTATAAAAGTGTTCTAAACTCTTCTTTGTTTTTGAAAGCGGTAGGAGCATGAATTTGTATTAGGTTTAGTTTTCCTTGAGTTGATACACCACCAGACAGGAACAATTAACCATAATAGCGCTTTATAAAAATATATATGAAGGAACACTGAACGAAAGCATGTTTCATTTGAAATTATTATTATTGTTGTTATTTCATTACGATTCGGGACAATTGATTTTAAATTATTAAATTGAATATGTGAAAATACATTCAACTAAAGCATGATTTGTCTAGTATCGTGAAGCAGTGTTTATTTCTTTCTCAGAGCATTTTATTGTTCAATTACGAACAGAATTATAAATTATGTTTTTCTATTACTGAACAGAAATTTAAAAAAGTGGAGATAATTTTACATATTTACGTATAGGATCCTCTGTTAACTCGAATGTTCATTTATATGTGTTTGAAATGAATAAACTTTATTATCATTATATCATTTAGAAAATGTTGATGTCATAAATTTGAGAATTTCACATTTCATACTCATTATGTAGTCGTTTAAATAATATGAACTTTGAGGGTTCATCTAAATCACCGTAGGACGAAGAAATGGGTTTTAATCCGATATATCCGGCACACCAATGGATTGGACCGAGGCCTTTCGCCCAGAAATTCCCCACAGACGAGCAGTCCATTCGGTGACCCGATGAATTTTGGCTCTGCCGGAAATCTAGCAACTGGCTTTGGACCTCACTAACTTCCCCTACGCTGGTTGGATTTGGACTGGCGTCGGGCCATTGGGCCCGATGCTCCATCTTGAGTGGCCGGCTTTAGACACCGATAGACTCGATGAATCTGGCTCTGCAGGAAATCAAGCAACTGGCCTTGAGCCTCACTAACTTCCCCCACGCTAGTTGGATTTGGACCGGCGCTGGGTCATTTTTTTGGGCACCGATAGATCCAAATTGTTCCAAAATGCTGTGGATGAAAGTCACCCGATAAAATGGAACGAAACATCTATGATATCCAAGGAAGATAAATCTACAAAAAGAATAATTAAGGACGCAGCATTCATGAACATCGCTTTCAAGTGCACCATCAATTGAGTTGCACTTGGGGCCTTGATTCTCAGAGATTACCATACGTCTATAATGACTAGCTCGCACATTGGAACGATGGTTCTTCGTAATTGTCGTTCTTTTCTAACATATTACTTTGCCATGCCGGCTCAATAGGCATTAGTAGAAATCATTATTTTTATTATGTCAGTCGATAATTTTTCCTCTGCTATTTTTTAAATGAAATAAGTATTATATCACAAACTTCCCCAACTATGGATGATGATTTCCCTTTGAATGGGTTCCATAGCAGACTTCAAACATCAGAAGATCTGAAAAATCGTCACTTGGAACGCAAGACCCGATTCGAAGAATCCTCCTTGCAGATTGGCGACAAATTTTGTGTATTGGATCTGAATATAGAGGGTATTTCTAAGGACAAGAGTGATTATATTTCTAAATTAGCAAAGGACTATGGTGCTGAGATTATTCTTCTTCAAGAGACACATGCGGATACTGAAAAAAATCTTCGTCAAAGAGGTACCATAAAAGGTTATGTATTCATTGATTATCTCCTTAGTAAAATTTACGGTTTAGCTTGTTATGTTAAAAAATCATTGATTCACAATATCGAGTTAATCCAAAAAGGCGAATTTGAGGGTGTTTTCTTTATCTCTTTCAAATTTTGTAACATTTCTATCGTTAATATTTATAAACCTCCAAATACTATTTGGCCAAGAAATTTGGAAATGAATCTTCCTCATCCTTCAATTTATTGCGGTGATTTTAATTCTCACCACGTAATGTGGGGTTATAATAATAATGATAGAAGTGGAATAGCTTTGGCTGACTGGATGGAAGATAATAATTTCTATTTAATTTTTGATGGAAAAGATGTACCATCTTTTCATTCTTCTCGATGGAATAGAGGCTACAATCCTGATCTCTGCCTAGTGTCTTGTGACAATACTTGCAAACCGCTTCCTGTAAAGCGTCAAATTTTAGGAGTTTTTCCTCATAGCCAACATAGGCCTATACTGTTGACTTCAAGAAGTTTAATTCAATATTCAGAATGTTTAAACAGACCTCGTTGGAATTTCAAGAAAGCGAATTGGATTGAATTTGCTAAGAAGGTAGACAGTGATATTAGATGGATTAAACCCACTCATGATAACTATCACAGATTCTTAGGTGTTGTGAAAGCCGCAGCAAAAAGTTCGTTCCAAGAGGTTTCCGGAAAGATTATATTCCAGGTTGGTCGAAAGAAACCGATAATCTGTACAAGGACTATCAAAAATCACCATCCGTTGATAAATGTGAAAGGCTTATGAATTCTATCAATACAAGCCGAAAAGAGAAATGGGATAGTGTTGTATCAAAAATGAATTTTACACATTCGAGTAGGAGTTCATGGGATATATTGAGAAAATTAGGTGAAGCTACTCCTCTTACCTCCTCATCATCAAAAATTGATCCGAATTTAATCGCACGCCGCCTAGTTAATGTATCTGAATCAGTCAATTTATCCCAATCTAAAATGAGAAATATGAAGAAAAAATTACAGATATTCAGGAGATCAGCTCCTACTTTAGAACATGTGTCACATCCATTCAATATAGATGAATTAAGGGCTGCAATCAAATCTACCAAATCTCGAAAGGCAGCAGGTTTTGACGGAATTTATCCAGAATTAATCAAACATTTAGGAAAAAAAGCCTTGTCTTGGTTATTGTCTTTCTATAACAATATTCTGAATTCAGGAAACTTTCCTTCCGAATTTCGTAAGGCTAAAGTAATAGGGATTCTGAAACAAGGAAAAAATCCTTGTGATCCTAGTAGTTATCGACCCATCAGTTTATTGAGTGTTCCTTTCAAGATATTAGAAAGGCTAGTCCTTTTTAGAATTGAATCTTCTATAGAAAATGCTCTACAAAATTTCCAGGAGGCTTTAGGAAAAACAGAAATTGTTCGGATCAGGTTCTCAGCCTTACAACTTTCATAGAATCAGGCTTCAATAATAGGTTGAAAACAGGAACTGCTTTCATCGATTTATCCTCGGCTTATGACACTGTGTGGAAAGATGGATTAATTTTTCAAACTTTATACCCATCTGAAGTGTGGGAAAATGGTACGATTATTAGAAAATATGTTATCTGATAGAAGGTTTCGTGTTTTTATTGACAATAAGAGTAGCAACTTCAAAACATTGAAAAACGGCCTTCCTCAAGGATCAGTTTTAGCTCCTTTACTTTTCAATTTATATCTAAGTGATTTGCCCACTACATCATCTCAAAAATTTGTTTATGCTGACGACATTGCTATTGCTTACCAACATTCGGATTTCCATACTCTGGAAAACATACTGTCATCTGATTTGGAAATTTTAAAGAATTATTTTATTGAGTGGCGATTATGTCCAAATCCCAACAAAACAGAGGTATCTTGTTTCCATCTGAATAACCATGAAAAATATAGAAAATTAGCTGTAACTTTCAATGATTCTCCTATCGAACATAATTTCTATCCAAAATACTTAGGAGTTAAATTAGATTCATCTCTCAATTACAAGGCTCATTTAAATGATCTGAGCCTAAAACTAAAAACTAGGAATAATATTGTTCAGAAATTAGCTGGATCCTCTTGGGGTGCTGATGCTTCCACTCTTCGTACAGCATCTCTAGCCCTAGTCTTTTCTGCAGCTGAGTATTGTTGCTCTGTTTGGTTTAATAGTGCACATACACAAAAATAGATGCACAATTGAATACATCCATGAGGATAATTACTGGCACCATAAGATCTACATCGGTTCATTGGTTACCAGTATTGTCTAATATTGTCCCTCCCCATATTCGCAGACAGACTGCAGCTCTGAATTCTTGGAATAAATATCATTCTTTTCCCAATTTATTCCCAATTATTTCATATTTTCCACAAAATAGAATTCCCAGATTGAAGTCACGTAAACCTTTATGGCATAATACGTTCTTCAATATGAACATAAGTGATAAAGAATTATGGAAGACTGAGTGGAACTCTTACGAAATGTTCAATAAATATCTCGTTTCTGATCCTTCTGAAAAAGTTCCTGGTTTTGATCTTCCAAGAAAAATTTGGACAGTTCTTAATCGTTTGAGAACAGGTCATGGTCGTACCAATGGCATGCTATTTAAATGGAACTCAGTTCCTAGTGCAAGTTGTGAATGTGGAGAAGCAGAAGAAACAATACCTCATCTCATCGATAGTTGTCCCATATATAAATTTCAAGATGGTTTTAGGGCTATTCATGATGTTTCCAACTCTTTCTTGGAATGGGTTATAAATTTCAAACGAATATGATAGGTATTTTTGTTATTCAGTTCTTTTTCTGCTTTTGTCTTTTTATTTCCAGATTCAATGTGAACACCTTGAAGAAGTCTCTGTCTCCACCAATAGAAGATCACTCTTGAAGAAAGAAGTCCCTGAAATATATTTCAGCTTATTTTTGTATTTTCACACTTAGACGGGGAGCCAGGGTTTTTTTCACAGGGGTTTTTTCCCTAGGCTTTTATGTCATACGCCGAATTGTATGACACCCCGTCACTAACCCCTGATCTATATGCTTTATTGTTTGCTAATTAAATATTGTCAGCCAAAAGTTCAAAAGAATATATATATATTATTTTTCTCTGATACGTATATTAATTATATTGATTATAATAAAAGATATGTTTCTTTAATGCCTCTATTATAACAACTGGTTTATTCTACCAAATGAAATACATCATATGTACATTTGTACATATGCGCATGTTAAACATCGGAACTTATCTACTACCTATACTAGGCAACATATTTAATCGGTAAGTTCTTAATACAATAGACAACAAAATACATTACAATATCAATATAAGTTTCTATCTCTAGCAATTAAATATAAAATTTACAATTATACAGTCTATGAATACTCAAGTCTATTGGGCGGTTTTACATATCTCTTAGGTCTACCTGAGATTGAACTTTTTTGGATATCTTGTTCTCTATTCTCTTCACTAATAATCTTATCATCTAAAACTAAATTATCTGAACATAATCGATCCTTTTCTTCAATGGGTAAACTAGGCAAAACAAATTTAAAACAATTGGTGTTACATAGGTTCTTATTATTTATTTATTTATTTATTTACCAAAGAGAATACTAACGGGTATTTCAACCCAACAAGAGTACTCACAATTCAAAAAGAAGTATTCATACAATGCATAGCACATCAAACAAAAAACATTTCAATTTATACCCATACAATAAAAAGAGAACAAAGTTCAACAACAAAATTAATTCAAATTCATACGATAAATATCCACATTCTAATAAATGTTCTGCTTAAAAACTAAATACACACACATATACACATGTATAAACATATCTAACTAAAGAATATAATAAAAAAATGCAACTAAGAAATAGAACCAAGAAACAGAACTAAGAAATAGACCGCGCAGCTAACCCATGCCTCAAACAGCGCCTGAAACGAACAAAAGAAACCTAATAGGTTTGTTCTTCTTGCTTACACTTTGTACACTTTAGTGTAAAATTTACACTTTCACGTTCTTCTTGTCGGAAATGACGTAGAGGTGTAAGGTTATGCGCTGTTCTTCTTGAAAGTGTATTACACTTTCATGACGTATTTTACACTATTCTTACACTCACTTGAGAGGAGGTGTAAAGAAGTGTAAAGTGAACTTTTAGGTTATATTTATATTTTTATTTTCGTTATATATTCGGTGTATAACGGTTTCCAGAATGCGACTTTTTCCGTATGGTACATGAATAAGAATAATATCTAATATATTTAATATTAACTATGCTCTGTTTATGGTAATCGATAATGGACCTAAGATATTTCTTTTAAAAGTTATCTTCGAAGTTGAGTTGTTTATGTGCGGTCGCGATAAACTGAAGTGAATTGAAACAATTTTCTGTTAGTTTTTCGCAATGGAAGAGATACAGGGAATGAAAATCGCTATGGTCAATAGAAATGACGATGGATCTGTTATTCTAGATGAAGAAGGTTTCATTACATGCCAAACCAACAGTATTGAAAATGAAGAAGTAAGCCAGCCAGCACTTATCCCTGCTGCTAAAAAAAGTACCTGTAGGTACAACGGCAAAGGCCTTAGAGGTATGCAAAGACGAAATTAGAGAATATAGAAAGACTCTTGAACAGAGGCAAGAAAAAAATGATGAAACTTTAACCCAGGTCCTCAACACTTACGGGCAATTCAAGAGAGGCAAGATCAACATTTCACCAAAATAGAGGAGTGTAGAAAGAAAGCAATCGAGCTGGCCGAGAGAAGGAATCAATTAAGGGAAGAAAAGAACAATCTTTTGAGAGAATTATTGAATACTTTGAAAGACAAAGAAAATAAAATTAAAAACTTATACATATCTTTGATATGTTTAAATCATAATTAAATAATTTTTTTTATTAAATAGTCAATATTTTATTTCCATTTTATAAATGATACAATACAAAAAAATTATTATTCTAGTTGAGTTGCAAATTGTCGACATATCTCGTCCCTGCTGATTGTCCTGTGCTGTGTCATTAAAACTTTCGGTCATGCTGATTGATGCAGTTACGATATCAGGATCAGGGTGATCTTCATCCGATGGAGGTTCGAATAACTGTAGGTCATTAGCATTTGCTATATTGTGTAGAACACAGCATGCATGCACAACCTGAATCATTCGAACAATATCTCTTAAGTTGAAGTGGTATAATTGACTGAAATCTCTGTTTCAGGTTACCAAAAGCATTTTCGATAATAACTCGACAGCAGCTCAATCTTTGATTAAATTTGATTTGAGCTCGTGTTAAATGTCCGTATCCCTATATGGAACAATCAATTGTTTTAAACAAGGATACGCACTATCTCCAAGCAGGTATCCATCTTCTGCAAATTAGAAAATTGCCTTAGTAAAAGATTGCATACTATTATAATTTGTTACAGCAGAATCTGCATATACATTTTGATGTAATTTATATCTAAAAATATGATATGATGTAAATGGATTACAAACCTCCGCAAACTTCATGGAGTCTATGGTACACTGGCGATTCCCTAAAAACTCTTGCATCGTGAACTGAGCCAGGGTAACCAATAAATACATTCATAAATTTTTGTTCATGATTCACAATGCCTTGTAAGTGAATGGAAAAGAAATGCTTCCTATTAATGTATGAATCCTTATCTTCAATGGGTTTGTCTATTCGAATGTGTGATCCATCTATGGCACCTGATGGGAATTATTCATTAATAAAATAGTGGAAATTCTACACCTGTATAAATAAAATGATGTGGTTACTAAAATACTACCTATCACCCCAGGAAATCTTTTTCGCTGAAGAAAACATTCCTTAATGCTTTCCCTCACTGGTGATGTAGATCTTATGATATTTGGTGCAAGAGATATTAGGGATATAACATTGTACAGTGCATTTATACTGATTCCAAATCTATCTGCTACATCACGATAGCTAATGCTTTCATGTCCAACGTACCAAAGAAAACTTAAAATATGTTTCTCTGGAGAAATAGGCTCATACCCTGCATGACCTATAATAACATTCTGAGGTATAGGAAGATATTATAATGAAGAAATTATGTATGTACAATTAATAATATAAAACTAACCTTGTAACGGCAAAAAAACTGAAGAAGCTGCAAAACGACTGATCACTTCATATGTCACTTCTCGTGATAAACGAAAGTGCATTATGAAATCACTCTCTACATATGAATGTACAACATTTTCAATGTAATTAACAATTTTTACATGATGTACTCTTTGGAGAAGCCCTAATACTGGTTCAATTATTGGTCCAATGTCTTCATCTAAAAAAATACACATTTGTGTGAACTTATCCACGGTTTTCTAGCCACGGTTTTCGTCGTACGCTGGGATTCTCGAGCGGTGTTGCCAAACTTCAGATAAAATTCGATTGTTGAAATATATAATAGTGTATTTTATCAAGTAAAATTTTATTCTGCAATGCGTTTGACATTCAGATAAAATGTGATATCTTCCGAAATAATACGTGCTCCAAAATAATTCTCATACCGAATTATTCGTCTTTAAATGCTCTACCATTATCAGTAATCAGATGAATTTGCGACACCGTCAGGATACCTGAAAATTCAGTATACACCTCAGTCACGGTTTTAACATTCAGATAAAACGTCATATCTCTCAAAATAGTTCGTGCTCCAAAATGATTCTTATACCGAATTATTCGTCTTCGAATGCTCTATCATAATCAGTTATCAGATGAATTTGCGACACCGTCGGATATCTCAAAATTGAGGATTTACCCCAGCCACGGTTTTACATTCAGAAAAACGTCATATCTCTCAAAATACTTCGTGCTCCAAAATGATTTTTATACCGAATTATTCGTCTTTGAATGCTTTATCATAATCAGTTATCAGATCAATTTGCGACACCGTCGGGATATCACAAAATTGAGGATTCAACCTATCCCCGGTTTTTACATTCAGAAAAAACGTCATATCTCCCAAAATAGTTCGTGCTCCAAAATAATTCTCATACAGTTTATTCGTCTTTGAATGCTCTATCATAATCAGTAATCAGATGAATTTGCGACACCGTCGGGATACCTGAAAATTGAGGATTTAACCCAGCCACGGTTTTTACATTCAGAAAAAACGTCATATCTCTCAAAATACTTCGTGCTCCAAAATGATTTTTATACCGAATTATTTGTCTTTGAATGCTTTATCATAATCATAGCAGATGAATTTGCGACACCGTCAGGATACCTGAAAATTCAGTATACACCTCAGCCACGGTTTTTACATTCAGAAAAAACGTCATATCTCTCAAAATACTTCGTGCTCCATAATAATTCTCATACAGAATTATTCATCTTCAAATGCTCTATCATAAACAGTTATCAGATGAATTTGCGACACCGTCGGGATATCACAAAATTGAGGATTCAACCTATCCACGGTTTTTACATTCAGAAAAAACGTCATATCTCCCAAAATAGTTCGTGCTCCAAAATAATTCTCATACAGAATTATTTGTCTTCGAATGCTCTATCATAATCAGTAATCAGATGAATTTGCGACACCGTCGGGATATCTCAAAATTGAGGGATTTACCCCAGCCACGGTTTTACATTCAGAAAAAACGTCATATCTCCCAAAATAGTTCGTGCTCCAAAATAATTCTCATACAGAATTATTTGTCTTCGAACGCTTCTATCATAATCAGTTATCAGATGAATTTGCGACACCGTCGGATATCACAAAATTGAGGATTCAACCTATCCACGACGGTGTCGCAAATTCATCTGATTACTGATTATGATAGAGCATTCGAAGACGAATAATGCGGTATAAGAATCATTTTGGAGCACGAAGTATTTTGAGAGATATGACGTTTTTTCTGAATGTAAAACCGTGGCTGGGGTAAATCCTCAATTTTGAGATATCCCGACACGGTGTCGCAAATTCGTCTGATAACTGATTATGATAAAGCATTCAAAGACAAATAATTCGGTATAAAAATCTTTTTGAGCACGAAGTATTTTGAGAGATATGACGTTTTTTCTGAATGTAAAACCGTGGCTGGGGTAAATCCTCAATTTTGAGATATCCCGACGGTGTCGCAAATTCATCTGATAACTGATCATGATAGAGCATTTGAAGACGAATAATTCTGTATGAGAATTATTTTGGAGCACGAACTATTTTGGGAGATATGACGTTTTTTCTGAATGTAAAAACCGTGGCTGAGGTGTATACTGTATTTTCAGGTATCCTGACGGTGTCGCAAATTCATCTGATAACTGATTATGATAAAGCATTCAAAGACAAATAATTCGGTATAAAAATCTTTTTGGAGCACGAAGTATTTTGAGAGATATGACGTTTTTTCTGAATGTAAAAACCGTGGCTGGGGTAAATCCTCAATTTTGAGATATCCCGACGGTGTCGCAAATTCATCTGATAACTGATCATGATAGAGCATTTGAAGACGAATAATTCTGTATGAGAATTATTTTGGAGCACGAACTATTTTGAGAGATATGACGTTTTTTCTGAATGTAAAAACCGTGGCTGGGTTAAATCCTCAATTTTCAGGTATCCCGACGGTGTCGCAAATTCATCTGATTACTGATTATGATAGACCATTCGAAGACGAATAATTCTGTAGGAAAATCATTTTGGAGCACGAAGTATTTTGAGAGATATGACGTTTTTTCTGAATGTAAAAACCGTGGCTGAGGTGTATACTGAATTTTCAGGTATCCTGACGGTGTCGCAAATTCATCTGATAACTGATTATGATAAAGCATTCAAAGACAAATAATTCGGTATAAAAATCATTTTGGAGCACGAAGTATTTTGAGAGATATGACGTTTTTTCTGAATGTAAAACCGTGGCTGGGTAAATCCTCAATTTTCAGGTATCCTGACGGTGTCGCAAATTCATCTGATTACTGATTATGATAGAGCATTCAAAGACGAATAATTCTGTATGAGAATTATTTTGGAGCACGAACTATTTTGGGAGATATGACGTTTTTTCTGAATGTAAAAACCGTGGCTGGGGTAAATCCTCAATTTTGAGATATCCCGACGGTGTCGCAAATTCATCTGATAACTGATTATGATAGAGCATTCGAAGACGAATAATTCTGTATGAGAATTATTTTGGAGCACGAAGTATTTTGAGAGATATGACGTTTTTTCTGAATGTAAAAACCGTGGCTGGGGTAAATCCTCAATTTTGAGATATCCCGACGGTGTCGCAAATTCATCTGATAACTGATCATAATAGAGCATTTGAAGACGAATAATTCTGTATGAGAATTATTTTGGAGCACGAAGTATTTTGAGAGATATGACGTTTTTTCTGAATGTAAAAACCGTGGCTGAGGTGTATACTGAATTTTCAGGTATCCTGACGGTGTCGCAAATTCATCTGATAACTGATTATGATAAAGCATTCAAAGACAAATAATTCGGTATAAAAATCATTTTGGAGCACGAAGTATTTTGAGAGATATGACGTTTTTTCTGAATGTAAAAACCGTGGATAGGTTGAATCCTCAATTTTGAGATATCCCGACGGTGTCGCAAATTCATCTGATAACTGATCATGATAGAGCATTTGAAGACGAATAATTCTGTATGAGAATTATTTTGGAGCACGAACTATTTTGAGAGATATGACGTTTTTTCTGAATGTAAAAACCGTGGCTGGGTTAAATCCTCAATTTTCAGGTATCCCGACGGTGTCGCAAATTCATCTGATAACTGATTATGATGAAGCATTCAAAGACAAATAATTCGGTATAAAAATCATTTTGGAGCACGAAGTATTTTGAGAGATATGACGTTTTTTCTGAATGTAAAAACCGTGGCTGGGGTAAATCCTCAATTTTGAGATATCCCGACGGTGTCGCAAATTCATCTGATAACTGATTATGATAGAGCATTCGAAGACGAATAATTCGGTATAAAAATCATTTTGGAGCACGAAGTATTTTGAGAGATATGACGTTTTTTCTGAATGTAAAAACCGTGGCTGGGGTAAATCCTCAATTTTGAGATATCCCTACGGTGTTGCAAATTCATCTGATAACTGATTATAATAGAGCGTTCGAAGACAAATAATTCTGTATGAGAATTATTTGGGAGCACGAACTATTTTGGGAGATATGACGTTTTTTCTGAATGTAAAAACCGTGGATAGGTTGAATCCTCAATTTTGAGATATCCCGACGGTGTCGCAAATTCATCTGATAACTGTTTATGATAGAGCATTTGAAGACGAATAATTCTGTATGAGAATTATTATGGAGCACGAAGTATTTTGAGAGATATGACGTTTTTTCTGAATGTAAAAACCGTTGCTGGGGTAAATCCTCAATTTTGAGATATCCCGACGGTGTCGCAAATTCATCTGATAACTGATTATGATAGAGCATTCGAAGACGAATAATTCGGTATAAGAATCATTTTGGAGCACGAACTATTTTGAGAGATATGACGTTTTATCTGAATGTTAAAACCGTGACTGAGGTGTATACTGAATTTTCAGGTATCCTGACGGTGTCGCAAATTCATCTGATTACTGATAATGGTAGAGCATTTAAAGACGAATAATTCGGTATGAGAATTATTTTGGAGCACGTATTATTTCGGAAGATATCACATTTTATCTGAATGTCAAACGCATTGCAGAATAAAATTTTACTTGATAAAATACACTATTATATATTTCAACAATCGAATTTTATCTGATTTTAAAGAGTTTATAAATATTGCAACTATTCTTCATGCGTTTTCCCTCTCCCTATCGCCAAACATAAGAAATCCGTCGCCAGGAGTGAATCGGTAAATATGATGAAGTTTGGCAACACCGCTCGAGAATCCCAGCGTACGACGAAAACCGTGGCTAGAAAACCGTGGATAAGTTCACACAAATAAAATACACGCCGTTACGTGACAGAACTAACGTAATTCTACAAATACATAAACTTAATATGTGGTTATATGTAATAATAATAAAAACTAAAATTAATAAAGCATAAAGTTATTTTTATTACCATTATTTGCAGCGAAGAAAACGGATGGTTCAGAAACATCGTTTTCAAAATAATCCTCATCGGATGACGAATCAGACTCAGACTCCAAAAGGTAACCAAGAATTTCTGAATTTATTCCATTCATTATTTACTGATAAAGCTTGGTGATAAACGTAGTAATAAAATCAATATGAATTTTATACGAACATTATTTATATTTCACTTTTTCAAATAACCTAACTTCTGATAACCTATTCAAAACCACAGATATACACTTTGGCGTTCTTCTTGAAGGGTTCACACTTTACACGATATTTCCCCCTCTCCCGAAAAATGGAAGTTCTTGAAAGTGTAAAGTGTACACTTTACACTTTCGGTGTAAGCAAGTAAAACAAACCTATTGAAAACATCGACGTCGAAGGACTCGGTGTTAAAACCGGTCAACAATCTACATAGAGGCGAATTCTGCGTGACATTTAATCTGCGAAAAGGCACGGCAAACATTTCCCTTGATCTGAGCCTTCTCTCAGGGACCCTCAACCCAATTGAGCCAAGAATAGATGGAACCGAGAAAATATTATTCAAAATTTTATGTAGCAGACACATGTCGTTTATTTTCCTACGATTCTCCAAACTAATCAAATTGTATTTCAATTCGGCCTCTGAATAATCATGATTTAAAATTTGAAAATTGTTTCGGAAAGCCAAAAATCTTAGTAATTTATGTTGCACACTCTCCAACCGCTTCACGTGACACTTATATTGAGGGTTCCAAATCGGTGATGCAAAATTTAATTTTGGAAATACAAATGAGTAGTATATCCCCAGTATGGTCTTATTTCTTTTGAATTTTTACAATGTCGAAGAGCAAATCCGAGTATCTTATTTGACGACGAAAGGATACTGTCGATATGCTCGTTAAAATTCAGTTTTGAGTCTAGAATAACCCCCAAATCGCGCACAGAGGAAACCCGTCGAAGGTGAAACTGTTCAATTGAATAATGAAAACTGATTGTCTTTATGTTCCGAGTGAAGGTGATCTGCAGGCATTTATCCAAATTAACGAAGAGAAAATTATTCTTGCAATGTTCGGAAAACCTATTTACATCCTCCTGCAACAGAATACGGTCCTGGATTGTCTTTATCCGCAAATATATCTTGAGATCATCAGCGTAAATGAGAAACTCAGCATGGTGGAAACAGGAGGAAATGTCATTCAAATAAACAATGAAGAGCAGCGGACCCAAGTGGGAACCCTGAGGAACACCAGACGGATTTGAGAAAATGCTCGACCTTCTCCCATTGACGCAAACAAATGTGATCTGTTCAAAATATATGATTTAATCCATCTTAACAAAACTCCACAGATACCCACCTCGGCAAGTCGTCTGAGAAGTATTGAATGATTTATTTTATCGAACGCTTTTTTTAAATCGGTATAGATGGCGTCTATCTGGTATCGACATTCAATCCCCTCATGTAGGTAATCCAACAATGTCAGCAAATTGGTCTCCAGGTTTCGTCCTTTCACAAAGCCATGTTGATTTTCAATAATAAGATCTTTCACGTGATATGAGATGAATTTACACACAAGCGACTCAAAAATCTTGGGAATGGTTGACAAAATAGCGATAGGTCGATAATTTTGGATTAGGTCTTTTCGGCCATCCTTATGAACGGAAATGATTTCAGAGAGTTTCCAGCAGTGAGGAAAAATTCCACTCTGGAGGGACCGATTGAAGATAATGGTAAGTGGCAATGATAATGAGTCGCAACAATTCTTCAGCAATATGGGTGGAATCTCATCCGGACCTGGACCTTTGCTTTGATTTAAAGTTCGTAAGGCCTCCGTTACACTCTCCTCAGAAATAGAAACCTCATGCAAATAGTTACTACTGTATTTATTATCCACAGTATCTAGATTTTCATCTGAACCAGAGACAGGCTCAAACACAGAGCTGAAAATTTCAGCAAAAAGGTTGGAAATCTCTTCAGGTGAGGAGGCATCAACATCGCCCACCCTCATAACAGATGGAAATTTGCTATGGCATTTTCTATGAGACACAAACTTAAAAAATCTGTTCGAGTCATGTGGTAGTTCCTGCTCAATTGTATCCAAATAGCGATAAAAATCTCTCGAAATCAACCTTTTCGATAGAGCTCTGGAATGCCTGAACCGGTCATAATCTAATGGATCTTTATAGATTTTGTACCTACTATGAAACTTATGCTTCCTTCGAATAGTTCGAATTGTTTCTTTTGAAAAATAAAAGGGGAAATTATAAGATTTATTGTCTGAAATTTTACCCTGTTGACTACCCTTAGGTATTACCGTCCTTCTATTCTGATTTGTATGACGTTTCCATGTACGACCTAATTCAGATATTTCAACAAGGTAAGTATTTTTGCCAATCCTTTTCGAAATTAAACCATCTATCCAACTAACACTATTCAACTTTCTATAATCTCTACAACTAACCAATTCAGCTTTTTCAAACTCAATTTTTCTATTTCCCTTATAATATTTTTCTTGATTACGCTGAGCCTTATATATATTTTCCCTAACCTCAATATTAACATCATTTTGGGTTATAACATTAAATTTAGATCTCAGTTGTCTTCCAAACATTAAAAATGCAGGACTTACTCCCGGAGTGCGTTCAGAATCAACGTCGGGTAAAGAACGTACGTCCGGCGTAGAACGCACTTGGTTGTCAAAATCTTGTCGAACGTTTTAGAACGATTTGGGGCGACATCTCTCCTCTCTTTCTATGTTAGTCTCTGTCTATTTGAAGTGGGCACGTGCAGTTCATTTATTTATTTGATATTTGAGGTTAAGTTGCGTTTGTGGAATAATTTCATTATTTGATTTCTTCGAACATAATATTACGGTTTTCTGAATTAGAATTTTGAACATACAAAAAATGGATAGTGTATTAAATTGCGATGAATTGAATATTAATATTCTATCTAATATATTGAATGTCGTTATTCACTGTATAAATGAAATTTTTGATGAGTATCCGAGTAGCGAGGAGGATGAAGAAAATACAATAGTAGAAGTAATACAAAATTCCCGAGAAACCCCAATACGAGTGCAGAATTATTTTGAAAATATCATTCCTAATATAAGTGATGAACAATTCAGGGAACATTTCAGATTGAAAAGATCCTCATTTTGTATTCTGCTTGATAAAATAGGAGTACATCTGCATTCAGCGGCGATAAATGGATCTGGAAGACCAACGATTGCTCCCGAAAAGCAGATATTAGCTGTCCTGTGGCTTTTAGCAACCCCAGACAGTTACCGGTAAGTTTCATGAAGATAACTCATATAAATTCACGTAAATTAGGTTGTGACATTCTAAGAGATAAATCATTTCAGATCAATTGGTGAGAGGTTCGACATGGGAAAATCCAGTTTGTGGAGCTGTTTTGTTAGGGTGGTGAATGCATTGAATCGAATTGCTCCAGATGTTATTCGGTTCCCATTTTCCAATGATGCAATATTGATATCACAAAAATTTAAAAATATGGCTGGTATTGATGGTGTCATAGGTGCCATAGATGGAAAATATATTCCAATAAAGGCCCCTTCAAAAAATCCTGAAGTATACATAAATCGAAAAGGATTTCATGCTGTTACCTTACAGTGCATATGCGACTGTGATCTAAATTTTGTGGATGCTTTTGCTGGATACCCCAGTTCTACAAGTGATATTAGAGTGTTCAGAAATTCCCCAATTCATAGGGAAATAACAAATAACAGGGAGAGGTTTTTCTCTAATAATCACTTCATCATTGGCGATAAAGCTTACCCTGTTTATGACTGGTGTATACCCCCTTACATAGATAGAGGTAATCTTAGTGATTCACAGAGAAATTTCAATTCAAAGCATGCAAAAACAAGACAAGTTATTGAAAGATCTTTTGCACACTTAGTTGGAAGATTTAGAAGATTAAAATATCTTGATATGAATAGGACAGATCATATTGCTCCAACAATTATTGCTTGCTGTGTATTGCATAATATATGTATAAGAAATACAGATATAAACGAAAATTTTTTTCTTGAGGGTAGCCTCTTTTTGAACACTCAAAATGATGGCAGCCTTAATGAATTTGCAGATCATATTGAAACCACCTCGGAAAGAAGAGGCTTCAGAAGGAGAGATGTTTTGGCAAGAAACCTTTCCAGCTGATTAAAAAAAGATGAGCTTCTGCATTACTGATAATGATAAGAATTTTATATGTGATAATAGTGTTTTTTTAAATTTCATCGATACTAGTATTAAATTGATTTATTAACACACAACATTTTTATTCCTTACCTACACCTTTGAGATATGCTGTTTTTTCAGTAATGACTTCACATTATGTGTGAAAAACACTGTTCCTAATTAGCGAATCAGTGGTTTGTTTGATAATATTAGGATAAAAGGGTACCTCCGTAACTGAATCACAGTAAAATTAGTTACAATACATTTCAAATTATGATATAAACAAGGTGTAAACAATATCAGAAATGATATAAGTAAAACAATCTACAATAAAAAACAAGTATATTCAATAAAACACAACAAACCGAAAAAAAATTGATATATAGTACATATATAGATTACACTTGGGAATATTATATCACAAACATTGTATTCATTGCACGGTAAGTGAGAAATCAATCTATCAATTCAATTTAGCTATTAGCTCTTTCAACATGTCCTTGCACTGATTCAGTACAACCAGCGATTGATTTCTCTGCTCCATTACCTCTTTATGCCTCTTGGCTCTGCCCTTTTCATTATTCTCTATCAGAGACTCCAAGTAGTTTCTTTTTATGCCCCTTGGGGTAGAAAAAGAATTTCTTTCCTCATGAGGAATTGCCTCACAAGGTGTTTGAGGAATGTCCCGAGGCTCAAGAGATGACGCTACCTCTACATTCCCAGGAAGATTTCGATCTCTCCTGAAAATTTCATCCATTTCTTCAAAATAAGAGAAATTTATGGACCTGGCGCCAGATTGGCTGGTTGACATATTTTCCTTTTTCTTGATGTATTTTCCCTTCAAATATTTAAATTTGTTCATACACTGCTCCGCTGTGAATTTTAAGTTAATCTCAATACTGATTTTTTCCAAACCTTTTCATTTCTTACAGCGGTGGAGGAAAAAAAGGTCCTTATTCTCCTTGTACAAATGGATCAATTTGAGTATATCACCTCTTGACCACGCTTTTCACGGGAGTTCTAAAACAAAAACATATTTTGATCAGATCAGCAATCAATGAATCACTTAATGCTTTGTGAAAAACTTATTACTTGGATAATCTTTGAAAATTTTTTCTGAAGAACTTACCTCTACATGATCTTCTGTCCCTTCTTGTTCTGCTCCACCACTGGGAAAGGCTTGCTCATTCATGTCTCTGTGCTGAAATATCATTGCTGTATAAAAATTTCAGCTGTATTGAAAATAGTGTACTTACCATGCTTGAGTTTCCTTCTTCCTCAACCTCTGTAGGTAGCGGTGGCAATTGAAATAATTCCCTAACAGCTACATAAGGTACCATTACAATAGTTCCATCTGTGGATGAAATTAATTTACAAATTGAGTTGCCCTTGTAATATATGATAACGTATCAACTAATTAATGAAATATTACCTTGAATATTCCGAAGACATATTTTATCCCCACAATAAATAACCAACCTTCCGCATTCTTCTTTGAGAATTTCATGACTTCTATTCGAAATGGAAAGTGTAGCCATTTTCATTAAATATAATATACGAGCACTAGAACGATCTTATCAATAAGTTTACTTACACACAAATGCAACAGAAAGAAGCTTCATCCCCAACATTTGAAGTACTTTCGTAATTGGGAATTCCCTTGGACTAGAGAAGGGACTTTCTATTATATCCTTTCTATTATAGTCTTTCTATTATAGACTTTCTATTATATAATAAACTACTAACCAAGTGGCCATAATCCATTTTGAATATTATGGTAAATGAAGGAGTCAATCGTACGTAAATGGATCTTTATTGATAAAATTTGCTCTACATGTTTCGCCTTGTTAGGGCATCTTCAGGAGCTCTGTAAAATGGAGAAAATATGAAAACATGAAACATGAACATGAAAACATGAAATAAAATACTACAACACTGTGACATTTTCAAGAACTTACTCGTCAAGATTATACAGGTTGACATAAACATAAACCTTTCCGGTTATTATAAAATTCAGATTTAGGAGAACAAGCACACTTTTCAGACAAAGCTGATTCTTAGTAAAACTTTTCCAGTAGTGAATTTCAATCGTTCAAATGACAGCGTCAGTTTCATTTTATGGTTAACATTGACAATTGACATTATTGACAAAGACGTGAGATGAGAAGTGACGCAAGTAATGGGTGTGTTCGGAAATTTCATAAACGCAGTAATCAAATTAAACTTTCAAATATAGGATGATAGCTGAGGTATGATTCCGTTTGAGTGTTTAAACATTTGTTTTGGTGTGTTTTCAAATTTTGGCTATCTCATAAATTTCCATAAGGTCAAGTTTGTTGCCCTTATCTAAATTGTGTAAAAGAGTAACATTTTCTGACTCATCAAATTCATGTTCGTTTATTCTTAAGTGTCGTCCAAAAGAACTCTTGTCTTTGTAGTTCCTTATATGTTCAGATATTCTAGTCCCCAGAGCTCTAAACGTCTTTCCTATATAAAATTTGTCACAGGTTTTACAGTTTAATTTGTATACGCCATTCTTCTCCAGTATGGGTGTTTTATCCTTGCAATTAAGTAGATGGCTATGGAGACAATTATTAGCTTTAAAGACTATTTCAATATTGTGTTTTTCAAAATTTTTTTAATTGGGTAGCACATATTTCCGTAAAATGGCAATGAGAATCTTCCAATTACTTGTTTTTTTAGCATCTGGGGACTGATCATTTCGGTGTGACTCATTGTGCAATTTCAAAAACTTCCTCATCAGCAGTCTGTCCACCACATCTGAGGTGTAACCATTTTTGTAAGCTACATATTTGATTATCTGTAATTCCCTGTTGAAACTGTCTCTGCTCAACGGTAAATGTAACATTCTGTGGACATAAGAGTTTAGAGCAGCAAACTTATGGCATGCTGGGTGGTTTGAGCTCTCATTGATGGTTGCTACAGTTTGGGATTCCTTTCTGTGTACATCCACAGATACTCTGTTATGGTCCAAGGTAAGAGTTAAATCCAGGAAATTAATCTGGTTGAAACCAATTTCCAAGGTGAAGTGGATGTTTTCATGCAGAGTGTTAAACAAATTCAACAATACCCAAGCTAGATCTGTGCTGCCAGTGAATATTATTAGGATGTCATCAACATATCTGTAGTATTTGAAAAATAAGCCAGTTTCTAAATGAAGAGTTGAAGGAATTAACGGAGTTCATACCCACATACAGCATAAAGAATAGTATTAAATTAGCAGAATCATTGAAAGACTTACAGATCCCAGAGGGGGCCAAGTTAATATCACTTGATGCTAAAAAACCTATTCACTTCAATCCCCTGTTGAATGTGTTTCACTGATCGAGAAAGAGCTACTTAAGAAAAACGTCAACCCTGAACTGAGAAAGGACATCCTAGGTCTACTCAAGCTATCTTTGGAACAGAACTTTTGCCAGTTCAACAATGAAATATATAAATTGGAGATGGGCTTGCCTATGGGAGCACCTCCATCTTCTCTCATGGCAGAAATTTTCATGGATAATTTGGAAAAGGTCTTATTTAGTTTGAAAACACCCATAATAAAACACATTTTCAAATACTACAGATATGTTGATGACATCCTAATAATATTCACTGGCAGCACAGATCTAGCTTGGGTATTGTTGAATTTGTTTAACACTCTGCATGAAAACATCCACTTCACCTTGGAAATTGGTTTCAACCAGATTAATTTCCTGGATTTAACTCTTACCTTGGACCATAACAGAGTATCTGTGGATGTACACAGAAAGGAATCCCAAACTGTAGCAACCATCAATGAGAGCTCAAACCACCCAGCATGCCATAAGTTTGCTGCTCTAAACTCTTATGTCCACAGAATGTTACATTTACCGTTGAGCAGAGACAGTTTCAACAGGGAATTACAGATAATCAAATATGTAGCTTACAAAAATGGTTACACCTCAGATGTGGTGGACAGACTGCTGATGAGGAAGTTTTTGAAATTGCACAATGAGTCACACCGAAATGATCAGTCCCCAGATGCTAAAAACAAGTAATTGGAAGATTCTCATTGCCATTTTACGGAAATATGTGCTACCCAATTAAAAAAATTTTTGAAAAACACAATATTGAAATAGTCTTTAAAGCTAATAATTGTCTCCATAGCCATCTACTTAATTGCAAGGATAAAACACCCATACTGGAGAAGAATGGCGTATACAAATTAAACTGTAAAACCTGTGACAAATTTTATATAGGAAAGACGTTTAGAGCTCTGGGGACTAGAATATCTGAACATATAAGGAACTACAAAGACAAGAGTTCTTTTGGACGACACTTAAGAATAAACGAACATGAATTTGATGAGTCAGAAAATGTTACTCTTTTACACAATTTAGATAAGGGCAACAAACTTGACCTTATGGAAATTTATGAGATAGCCAAAAATTTGAAAACACACCAAAACAAATGTTTAAACACTCAAACGGAATCACACCTCAGCTATCATCCTATATTTGAAAGTTTAATTTGATTACTGCGTTTATGAAATTTCCGAACACACCCATTACTTGCGTCACTTCTCATCTCACGTCTTTGTCAATAATGTCAATTGTCAATGTTAACCATAAAATGAAACTGACGCTGTCATTTGAACGATTGAAATTCACTACTGGAAAAGTTTTACTAAGAATCAGCTTTGTCTGAAAAGTGTGCTTGTTCTCCTAAATCTGAATTTTATAATAACCGGAAAGGTTTATGTTTATGTCAACCTGTATAATCTTGACGAGTAAGTTCTTGAAAATGTCACAGTGTTGTAGTATTTTTATTTCATGTTTTCATGTTCATGTTTCATGTTTTCATATTTTCTCCATTTTACAGAGCTCCTGAAGATGCCCTAACAAGGCGAAACATGTAGAGCAAATTTTATCAATAAAGATCCATTTACGTACGATTGACTCCTTCATTTACCATTTCTATTATATTCTAAGAATTTGAATTTGAAATTTTCGTCACTGCGCCGGACGAGCATATCTTTCCGATGTATTTTGCAAGATGCAAAGTTTAACACCCGGGTAAACGTTCCGATTCATTACGAACGGGGGTATATTATATCCGACGTCGATTCCGAACGGCCAGGGTGCACTCCGAGCGACGTCGGACGTTGATTCTGAACGCACCCCTGTAGTACAGTGAGGTGTGTTTCTATAATCGAATAAGAATCTGCATAGGATCAAGTTCTTATCTCTAATTACCTGAGTGGGTTTAAGAGCTCTCTTAATAGCATTCTTAACTGTTTTTACTGAAATTTCAGCAGCTCTATTTGAAGGTGGATGAAATGATGGATATTATTGACCTTGAGAAAATTTTTAAATAAACTTGACGTGAATGATGAACCATTATCAGTAACAATTGTCTTCGGTAATCCAAAACGCGCAAATAAATTTCTCGAAACTACAATAGTATTTTGGGTTGTTATATCTGTCATTGAGAAAAATTCTAACCATTTACTATGTATATGCGTCTAAAACTACTAAATATTGTGCGCCTTCAAAAGGGTCTAAAACGTCTAGATGTATTCGTTCCCACTGAGCATTAGGGGTGCTCCATACATTTAATTCACTTTTAGGTGGACTATAAGATTGAACTAAGCAAGCTTGACAGGATTTAATTTTATTTTCAATGTCTTCATTCAATCCGGGCCACCAAAAATATCCTCTAGCTAATTTTTTTGTTTTAACAATTCCCATATGAGTTGCATGTAGCTCCTTTATAATAGCGTCTCGTAATTGTTGACTACTAGCCTATGATTCCAAAATAGACAATTGTCTTGTAAATGAAATTCGAATCTTTCATTGAAATAGAGTAACAATTATTCTTTCAATAGATTCTTAGACTTAGGCCAACCATTTTTTATATAATCGCTTATTTCACTAATAATTTAATCTGTTTCAGAAATTGACTTTATTTTATTGAAATCAATATTCAAATCCTCTCTACTTTCAAAAAAGAAACAATAGTTCAATTCAATATCGTCATCTAAATTACTAGGTTGCAAAGAAGTTAATCTAGATAAACTATCTGCTGAATTCTTTTTCGATTCTATATATTGAATTTCATAATCGCAATTTGAGAGAATTACAGCCCATCGCCGTAATCGGTTGGCTGAAATTTGTGGAATGCATTTTTTTGGTGAAAATATAGCCAAAAGAGGCTTATGATCGGTGACTAGTGTGACCTTTTTATGAAAAAGATATTGATTGAACTTCAAAATTCCAAATATTATTGCAAGAGCTTCTTTTTATACTTCTTTTCACTTTCACTCAAAGTTCTAGACGCATAAGCTATAGGTTTCTCTATTCCAGAAGAAAACTCATGACTAAAGATTGCTCCAATTCCAACAGCTGAAGCGTCAACTGTCAACTTTAATGGCAACTCAGGATTAAAATGAACCTCAGGAGATTGTAGCAACCTTTTGATTTCCCTGAATGCCTTTTCGCACTTGTCTGACCAAACCCATTGTTTATTTTTCTGAAGTAAAGCATATAAAGGAGACAAAATTGTTGCCAAGTTATTGACAAATTTACCATAATAATTAATTAAACCTAAAGCAGATTTCAATTCAGTCTCATTTCGAGGTCTTTCGATATTTTGAATTACAGTAGTTTTTGACTCACATGCATGTAAACCTTCACCATCAATTACATAACCTAAATATTCAATTTTGTCTTTGAAAAAATTCACATTTTTCAATATTCAGTTTGAATCCTGCATCATACAAAATTTTCGAAACACTTTCCAATCTTTTTAAGTGAATTTCATCATTAGGAGCAGTAATTAAAATATCGTCCAGAAAAATTTGTACACCTTCGATTTCTGATAACAACGATTCCATGATTTTTTGAAATTTAGCTGGTGCTGAGGCTATACCAAAGGGTAAACGATTATATCTAAATAATCCCTTATGTGTTGATATAGTTAAGAATGGCTTGGATTCCTCATCGAGACATATTTGCTGATAAGCATGGGACAAATCCAATTTTGTGAATCTCTTACCACCACTCAGGGTTCCCAGTAAATCCTCAATCCTAGGCAATGGATACTTATCGACTATGTTCGGATTAATAGTTACTTTGAAATTCCCGCATAATATGACTTCCTGTCCACCTTTCATCAACACTGGTACTACTGGAGTTGCCCAATCGCTATAATTCACAGGATCTATAACTCCTAAAGATAAAAGACGATTAATTTCCAGTTCAACTTTTTCTTTTTCATCCGCGTATACGTGCTGCCCATTCCTTCGGTGATTCCTCTTCTATTTTCCTCGCCTGATAAAATCTGTATCTTTCAGCTAATGGATTTCCTTGAGGTAGCATTTGTTTGTCAAAAAGAGCAATTAAACTATCGAATGATTTTTCTTCGGGTTTTTCTGGGCTACATAAACTGTACATAAGCTTATATGCCTCTTCATCCAGCATATTCAACAGGATTGATCTGTATATGGACCAATCTGATGATGCTAAATTAAATTCTCTTAATTTGCCCACGATTGCTTCTGCCATTATACTGGTCGCCAATGATACGTATATTAATTATATTTGATTATAATAAAAGATATGTTTCTTTAATGCCTCTATTATAACAACTGGTTTATTCTACCAAACGAAATACATCATATTATGTACATATGCACATGTTAAACATCGGAACTTATCTACTACCTTTACTAGACAACATATTTAATCAGTAAGTTCTCAATACAATAGACAACAAAATACATTACATTCTCAATACCTATCCCGTCCATAATAGGACTAATAGGCGAGCGAATCTTCTCATCTCACCAGTGGAAGTTTGATGAATGTTACACATTCGATGACCACTGGTTGTATTTGAATTTGGAAGTCATATGTGGTCGTATGGATCTGCAGAGAAAGTGAGTCTGGTTCCAGACTTCAAGATGTAGATGGCGCTCTTTCTTGACATGTCTAGAAAGTTTAGCACAATCTTTGTTAAGACTGGCAGCCTCCTTCAAGACTGTCAGTGCCAAACTGTGCTGATAAGAGGCAGTCACCTCGAAACCAGTCCACAGTTGCACTTAAGGTGTTGATTCTTTGAAATTACCATACGTCAATAATGATTAGCTCGTACACCGGAGCAATGTTTCTTCGTAATTGTCGTTCCTGTCAATCCTGTCTATCAAATAATATTTTCATTCAGCATATTTGAGGTAATGTCAGAAAACCCTTCACAAGCGTATTATTGTTGCCAAGTAAATAAACAAAATATGAAATTTTTCAATCAAAAACAAATTGAAGCACGTTCCATCAATAATTTGAAAAATAGAAAATGAATTGAGTAAACTTAGCAAAGCGAGTAAACATTGGAAAGATGTAAACTTTCGAGCAAACAACACTAACATATATGTTATAGCAAGTATTAATAACAATTCGATGATTAAGCACATAAATACAATCATATGTTTGATTTCAAACGTAAATAATCCATATAAAGATTGAAAAGTATCAGACCTACAAATAGAAAACCGCCGTTTTACCATAAGTTGCACTAGCATTGCAAATCGGTTGATAAGTACCAACAGAAACGTTACATAGTCATCTGAGGCATAAGTCAACAACTCTGCAAAAGCTTGCTTGTCTATTTTTACTGTGCTTTGTTTTGTTTGTGCGCGAAAATGGCGAAATTCGAGCCGAGCATACGTCATTTGCGAGAAGTGTTGCTTTTTGCATTTCATTTGAAAAAAATGCAGCTCAGGCGCGTCAAATGATTGTAGAAATTTATGGTGAATGTTGTATTAGTGAAAGAACTGTTTCATTAGTCCAAAAATGGACCCGTGAAAAAGTTCGAGGATGCAGATTTGGAGACTTTGCTGGATGGAGATTCTTGTAGAACGCAACAGAAACTTGCAAATTCATTAGACGTGACTCAGCAAGCGGTTTCTCATCGCTCAAAATGCTTAGGAATGATCCAGAAACTGGGATGTTGGGTGCCGTACGAGTTGAAGCCGAGGGGCATCGAACGGCTCATTTCCAACTACTCCAACGGTAAAACAGAAAGGGTTTTTTGCATCGTATCGTGACCGGAGATGAAAAGTGAATACACTATGACAACCCGAAGCAAAAAAGATTGTGGGGTCTCCCTGGCCATGCATCAACTACGACAGCGAAACCAAACATTCATGGCTCGAAGTTGATGCTGTGTATCTGATGGGACCAGCTTGGCATAGCATACTATGAACTATTGTAACCAGGCGAAACCACTACAGAAGCCCTTTATCGGATGCAACTAATACGTTTGAGTCGAGCGTTGAAGGAAAAACGACCGCAATACGCAAGAGGACGACAAGATAATACTTCTGCATGGCAACGCTCGGCCTCATGTTTCCAAGGGCATGAAAACATACCTGGAAACATTGAAATGGGACATCCTACCCCACCCGCCGTACTCTCCTGATTTCTACCTATTCCGATTGATGAAGCATAAAGCCACAAAGATGGGAGATAGTTGTGGCAAGTGATGGAAAATATTTTGAAGAAAGAGTATGTAACGAGTTTTTTATAATAAAACCTCAAATTATGAAATAAAACGGCGGTTTTCTATTTGCACGCCCATGTATCTTGAACGAATCGTTCAGAAAATGAAAAAAAAATTATAATTTTCAGGAAAAATCAGAAAGAAAACATCAAATAATATAAAGCAGTGAAAAAATTTCTCAATGTTTATTTATTTTTCATTTGTACATAATATGTTTCTATCACTAAAGCTAAAATGAAATCATTTATTTCTCAGAATTTTGGTACCACTGCAAGTGACAACTCAACAAACTACAACAAAGTCTAATTCAGATTGAATGTGCAGTTTTCGAATTTCCCGCAAAAATTATTTACTCGTAAATCTTCTGATTTTATCGAAACCTCTGAAGCGAAAACTTGACGAAAACTACTTGGAACCTCTCTCATAAGAGAAACCACCTCATAAGAATCTGCAACCAAATTCACAATCATCATCGATACTTTGTTTTTAGAGAAAATGCTCGGCTCTATGTAACCTTCTGCCATAGATGCACTCTTCAATCTTCCGTGCATTTTCAAGGTTTCATACGATGCACCGGCCTCAGTTAAAAGAGTTGCTGAAGTCCTTCTCAAACAGTGTCCTGTACATGCCTTGCATTATCCAATTTTAGGTATTCGGCAATTATCGAAGGCACACTTCTTATTGTATTATTGCAAACAAGTTTGACGGTGCACTGACCATTTCGGAACATGAGTGAAAATCTAAGACTCTTCACTCAACTGGGTCTTATTTAGGATATATATTTTCTGACCAGTATCAAAGCACTTATTTTTTCATCCTCTACAATCCCTTTGACATGCCGGTTTTAGTTTCGGGTTTGGTAGTAAATTATTTGTCGCTTTGGCTGCATTTTCAATTATATTATTTGTTAATTTACAATTCATTTTAATTATTTCATCTCGAAGAAAATAATAGTAACTTTCACATATATGATGGCAGCAAAACGAACTTCGAAATATTAACAAATGCCATAGTTACAACTAGCAGTTGAGTGGGAAGACAAACATATGATCAATCGACTTCTATTAGTCATTCTGTTAGTCATCGTTGTGTTTCTAATGTTGCGTTGAAAGTTTACAATTCTTTACCAGATAAGTATAAAATGTATTTAAATGGAATAAACTCGGAAAATATGATAAAATCTTTATTTAAAAAATATATCATTCTTCTGTGAAGGTTCGAGACAAAACAACTGATTGAGAATAACTCAAATTCTTAATATGCCTTCTGCTTCTGTCACCCCCACACGAAAACCCCAATGATTTGAAAAGAAGATAAAACTATATTTTGTTATGTAATTGTGTATTTATTGTGACATGAGATAGGTACAAGTACCACAAACGCTGGAAATAGGCGTCTAAGATTCAAAACATGTATGTTTGTATTGCCCATGCACAACAGTGATATTCTAATGGGCTTATAATATTTTTCGTTTATTTGGACGTAATTATTATATCATATATTGTCTATGTTTTGTACATTATGTATTGTTGTTGCAAATAAACATTATTATCAGTATAATAAACTGTTTTCTTTTAGAAAAATAAAATCAAAAATGCACCACGAGCGTTATCCCTCGGGCCACAGGCTATCGGGCCGAATGTTTCACTCCGGGCGTTATGATCTATACATCTAAGCACTCGGTGCATAAATAACTATTACCTGTAATTTCAATTGGACGTACACTGTCTTACGAACAATGATAGTCGGCCTCGAGCCAGAGGCCCTCGGGATGAATGTTGCCCGATGGGCGTTATGATCTAATAACACTCATGGTGCATACATGATTTTATTTTTCACGAAGAAATCAATTTATTACAATAAAATCGATTGTTCCTATGATTGTATTCCCATTTAACTTCTAGTTTTAATCATGGCATTTGTTAATATTTCGAAGTTCGGTTTGCTGTCATCATATAACTGAATGCCATTATTGTTTTCTTCGAGAAGAAATAATAATGGAAATGAATAGTAATTTACCAATCTGAAGTTTTGACAGCAGATCGAGTTCATATATTTATCAATGAAGCTCCTGATGAAATTTATCTATTACTATAAAGTAGTTTTAATAATGGGTGTTTTTGGAGAACTAAGAAGAGATGAATTGGTGTAAATGTCTATCAAAGATATACAGGGTGTTCTGACCTGTTTCCGACAAACTGAAATGGGTGATAGATCAATCATTTTAATCAAAAAAGTTTCTATGAACATGGGTCCGGAAATGCTTCGTTTCCGAGATACAGGATGTTAATGTTGAAAAAATATTTGGCGTTTTCTTTAATATCCTTCGACTGATTTCAAATAATTGCATGAAAGTTGGTACATAGGGGTTTTTTGAGGTGGGAAATTCAAATTTGTGGCCGATTTGGTTGATTTTTCTAGAGGGCGCCACTGGCAATCATTTCGTCCCCTTTAAACCGTTGCAACTTTTTTGTGCTACCCTGTAGGTCATTTTGGACTTGAAAAATCGATTGCCCTGGCTTTTCTAGTTGAAAAAAGGGGTCGACGATTTAAAAAACGTGTTGCATATTCACGTGCAGCAAAACCATAAACAAAAATGATGTCTGCATATTTTACATTACTATACACAAAAGGCATTTCAAAAATTGTATTGAATTAGTAAAACTGTATTAAGCTATGAGTTAACTATAATTATAATTAGTAACATCTAAATCGGACATAATTATTCTGGTTTTCCATGGCAACAACAATAGATTTAAAATGGCTATACACAATGACAGATTTAAGGTGTGTTAGGTTTAGATGTCATTAATAGCAATTACAGTTAACTGAGTTAATAGCTTATCAACAAATACAGAAACCCGAACGGAGCATACAAAGAAGAAATCATCTACAGAGAAATAGGATTTTACAGACCTTCCAAGAAAATAAAAAACTCAGTATTCGTAAAGCATCCCAACAACACTATATTTCAGGAAACAGAATTTTCAGAACACTTCAAAACAACAATTACATAGCATATCACTTCTACTTATTAGTGGGCAATAGAAAATCTGTATGCATTTCGACTTAGAAATTTTCAAAATGAATTTAAATTAAATATTTGAATGGGAATAATTTTCGGACAAGTTTTGGGACCCTTTTGCTTTAAATGCATTTTTCTCTGAAACGGTTGCTCCCAGCGACTTCGATGGGGTATACCTTTTTCAAGTAAAAAGGACGAGGTAATCGATTTTTTGAGTCCAAAACAGTGTACAGGGTAGCATAAAGAAGTTACAATGGGTTACATGGGTTGAAATGGTTGTCGGTGGCGCCCTCTAAAAAATACACCTAAATCAACCACAAATTTGAATTTATCGTCCCCAAAAACCCCTTTATACGAAATTTCATTAAAGAATTTCGAATCAGTCAAAAGATATTAAAGAAAACGCAAATTATTCATTCAACTTCAACCCACTGTATCTCGGAAACGAAGCATTGCCGGACCCATGTTCATACGAACCTATTTGCTTAAAATAATGTGATCTATGACCCATTTCAGTTTGTCGGAAACAAATCAAAACGCCCTGTAGAAAATAAGGTGTAACGGTAAAAAAAATTATTTATTTCATTTAATCGATTGAAAAATGCTCCGGCTATCTAGAGGATAAAACCCATCTCACATTTACCTTCACAGATTTTATCAAATAGATGCTTCCACACCAGTCAATGATAGTCAATACTCGAACAATCGAAATTTATTCCACTCTTTCGCAATTACTAGATATTTACAGTATGTATAAATGTTAAATTGTCCAAATCGAAAGTTGCAGTGGAAATGATTAATTTCTGGGTAATTTCTGGGTAATTTCAGGTAACATATACAATTGTCGCTGGAACTTATCTTGTCTGTCTTGAGTCCTAATTCGTGTGATAACAGTGCCATACAACCATCCTGGGTGTTGGGGATGATTCTGGTGTCGAAAATAGGTCTTAAGTCTTCCACCCTGTAGACAAACTTTCCAATAAAAACTATTTTTTCTTTCAGTTCTCCAGTCCTCACGGAAACATCTGTTAGTACACGTAAAATTCAACTTCGGCAAATTTGTTCAGCCTCGGCAAGGTATGTCAATTTCGGTAATATTCTAACTCCGGCAGATTTGGTTCAGTTCTTCGGTAAATTTCCAACTCCGACAAATTTGGTTCAGTTCTTAGGTGAATTTTCAGCTCCGGCGAATTTGGCTATGGAAATCAATTTCATTAGTGCTTGAGCCGATAATGTTCCACAGTTTCCAGTGACCCCTGAATGTATTGACTCACAAAACGATAATAATTTAAGAGAAGAAAAAATATCCTTGTGTTCAAAAAAAAGAACACAATGGTACAGATAATTCGATGAAAAAATCATCGAGGAAATTTAGAAACGGAGAAACGTATAAAAACTAATCATTGAACAACATAGTATAGCACGAATATTGAACAATTAGGAAGGTAAGTTGATTCATCAGACATCTCTCCAAAAGACACGTGGGGAACTAAATATGGCGATCTGAAAAAGACTGCACGAGATCTTTGCCATCTCCTGAATATAAAACAATCAAATACGACAATTTAAAATTTAATAAACCTTGTCTGATCAAAAACCCGATTTACCGAACGTTATAAAACTGTTCGCCACGACAAACTCTCTCTTTGAAACTTAATTTCAATTCGAGAAAGACCATAACACAATATAAACACATGTACTTTCTAACATTTTAATACGAGAAATAATGCAGAATCGAAGAAGGTCGATCGACGTCAACCCCACTTCTCTAACATGCGCGTCACATGAACACAGAGATCGTACTGTGCAAGTCTCTATCTCATTTTCAGGAGAGATTCTCGAAGTAATCGTAATCGGGAAATTCGTCCGTTACAAAGGATATACCTGTTTACTTGTTAAAATAGCCGAAACTAAAACCGGTATGATTGAGGGATTTAGTATTGCAGAGGAAGAAACAATAGGAGCTTTGATGCTGGTCATAAAATACAGAGTGCAGCAAAAGTTAGTTGACACTGTCTGGTATTCACGCATGCGTGTATTCTCGGCCAGTATCGTACCTAGGGCGGAAGGAGGCAGCTGAAAACTAGCGAGTTGAGTTGTTCTAGTGTAGTAGTGTTGTGTACGTACAGTGCGTTCGTTGCCATGGCTGCGCGTGTAAAGTACATTAAAGAAGAACGTGTTTGTTTGCTCATTAGTTACCTAAAACTTGACGGAGATTATGCTGAAATCTTCGAAGAATTTCGCCAGCGCTTTCCAAATTATCAAGTTCCCACCAGACAAAAGGAGCATAAACTGTATCGTAAATTCGTAAGTGATGGATCCGTAGTCGATTTTTCACAAAAAAACACTACAAGTGCCATGAAAACACCACTTCATTTTCGAATACTTAGTTAAGAATATTTCGAGAACTGATGCATAAAATGAAAAAACAATTACTGTGCTGGAATCAATATAAAAATACCTTTCAAATGAAGTAGCACTCACCCCATCTTTCCTATTCAAAATTTGGGGGTGAGGGTTGTAGTAGCAAGGGTTGAAGCGCTATGCGTCCGTAACCTACATCTTAAGTTGTCCCCTTCGAAACAGAAATCGACCTGCCCCAGCATTTCTATAGAAAAAATATTTCGTCTGTAATCTCGTCTGTTTCGTTTTCAAATGGCCACCCTGCATAGAAAAAAAGTTTATCGATTATTGCTATCATTATGTAATTAGTTTATTTTCAAGTGGATTACCAGAAGAACATCTTATTGTGTTTTAAGGAGCATGGTGATTGAATAAGATTGAATTATGCTATTGCAAATTTGATCACATCTATGAATATTTTAAATTAAGAGTTGTATACTTTTTTCAAACCATTATCAAATAGTAATTAGGGATTGGGTAATACTCATCATATTATTTAAAATGTTGACATTATTTGTATGGAAATAATAATTCTCAAATATATTAAAAAATGCAGAATGAATTTTCTATTAAGGGCCATCATAAGATGAGGAAAATTTTTTCTGAAATCAACGTTTTGATACAGCTTTATTTTTTTTAAGACACCTGGATGATACAAAACCCTGCGTGACAGATGCGAGTACCATAAACACATCCACAATTCCTGACATGCACTGCAACTGACAATAATAATAATAATAATAACTTTATTGATCCTTTAGGACACAAAATTGTGTATAGGATAAGTCATGGAAATATTACAAATTCACTTACTCGTTTGCAGCTAGGTGGTTAAGGGATCAGAGAGAAATTCCCGAAAAACCGAATAGAAACATTTAAGAACTAACAACCTCTTAATTTCTTTCTTGAATAACCTTTTATCCAAAGATTTCAAGTTATTAGGCAAATGGTTATATAATGCAATGCTCTGATACAGTGGAGAACGTTCGAAACTGTGAGTCCGATGTTTTGGAAACAGAAGCACCTGTGAATTACGAGTTAGATGTTCAAAGCGAACTAGCAAGTTTATCCCAAACATTTTCATTTTCCTTAGCATATATGAGACATTTTAATATGTATATACAGGGCACCGACAGAAGCTTATTGATAATGAACACAGGTTTGCACGATGCTCGATAGTTTATACCAAAAATTAACCGTATGTTGTCAGGCTGTAATAAACATCAATAAGAGAACTTGACGGTAAGGTTGTTTTCAGTCTATTTATAGCGTAATAAGCGTTATTTATTTTTTTACACAGGGTGTCAACATGGGTTGACCAAGTAAGACCTCGATCCATGTGGATCCCAAGGAATTTAGTACATTCTGATGGAATTATAGTTGTACCCAGACAATCTATTTGAAAAGATCTTCTTTCACAGTTTCGCAAACCAAAATACAGGCAGGCCGTTTTTTCTATGTTGACTATCAAATTGTTACGTCGACACCATGAAATGAATTCGGCTATAATTTTTTCACAAGCTCTTTGGAGCTCATCACAACTTTTAGCCGCGATGACGACAGATGTATCATCTGCAAATAAAATAAGCAGTAAGCACGATAAGTAGGGGGGCAAGTCATTTATGAAAATCAAAAACAACAGAGGTCCCAATACGGAGCCCTGGGGAACACCCAAACTAACTGTGTATTCTTTGGAATAAAATTTATTATTTTTTACTGACATTGTTCTGTGATAAAGAAAACTTCGTAGCCAATCAGAAAAAATTCCTCTGAAGCCTAAATTTGAGCATTTATCAATGATGAACTGGAACGATAAGGTATCAAATGCACAAGATAGGTCGAAAAAAATTCCTGACACGTGCAAATTTGAATCCAAACATTCGTAAACTGATTCAACAAACTTGAGTGCGGCAGTCTGAGTAGAGCAGCCTACTCTAAAACCGTGCTGAGCTTTATCGAGGATATTGAACTTACTCAAATATGACATCATTCTCCGGAAAATGACTTTCTCAAAAACTTTAGACAAAATACTAAGAATTGATATTGGTCTATAGTTGCTTATTTCATTCAAATTTCCCTTTTTATGAATAGGCACGACAACTGATTTTTTTAAGGCATTAGGGAATATGAGCAATATGTTGACCTACTATCGGAGCAATCTTCTTCAAGATCCTCGTTGAAATGTTATCTACTCCAACACAGTTTTTATTTTTCAACGTTTTGATGATATCTTCAACTTCAAAACTTAGAACTGGCTGAAAAAAGAAGTTGCATACCAGTGGCGGAGAGACCGTACAGGAAAACGATATATCATCACGATCACGATAATAAATGTCTAGTTTTTTTTTAGCTACTGTGGAGAAATATTCACCGAATATATCAACTATCTTGTCAGGTTCATCACACGATATACCATCAATATCAATTGTAATGGGGTTATTTGCTTTTTCGAGTTTTCCCGTGCATGTACTGACAATATTCCATATCGTCTTATTCCTGTTAACAGAATTTGCTATAAGAGAGCTGTGATATCTATATTTTGTTGATTTTACGAGGGTGTTATGTAAGCTTTTCGCATTTTTATACCTGTTGTAAGTTTCAGTTGTTCTAACCGTTGAATGAAGCCAATGCAAGTTCATGAGGATTTTTTTGCTTTTAATAATTTCCGGGGTAATCCATTTACTATTGTTCGGTTCGAAGCAAATTTTCCTTATGGGGCAACATAAATCCAAACAGTATTGAAGTGTGTTAACAAAAGTATCGAAGCATCTATTCACGTTCGTTTCCAGAAACATGGAAGAAAAATCGCATTCACACAAACAGTCCATCAAACTGTTCAGATTGTCCTCGCTTAGATCCCTGATTGTCTGAAATTTAATTTTATTTATTTCATCACGTTCAATCTTCAATTCAAGTGATAATGCTCTATGATCACCGATATCAGGAACAAAAACAGTAGTCTCACAGTTTCGAACCGATTCCGAATCAGCAATAATGTAGTCGACTTTAGAAACAGATGTATATCCACTAATATTAGTAAATACTCTGGTTGCCTCTGTAGAAGTAACAGTTAGGTTAAAACATTCTAATAATTCGACAAACAATTTCGATTTTTGACAATTAATATCTAAGTAGTTCACATTCAAATTCAAATCCCCGCACAGGAAAACATAGTCAAAATCATTGCAACTGCTTTGAAGTGCACAAAACAACCTATCAAGAAACGCTTAAAATTCCTAAACGCTTATTTCTTAATAAAACTGAAACACCAGAAATTTCTACATGCATTTCAAGCGAAAATTTCGAGACCGACAACTTTCTCACTCTCAGACCTGACTTGGCGAAGATCATAGAACCACCATGCTGTCTGTGCATGCGGCAAAAGTAATCAGCCTGTACATACCCTGGAATCCTCACTGAATTAATACTGTCCGTATTGCACCAGTGTTCCACCAAACTCAACACGTCCGGTTTAGTCTCATTAATAAGTACTTCTAAATTATCCAATTTATTGGAAACACATTGTACATTTAACTGAATTATTTTGAATATTCCCATACCTGAATTATTCGAACCAGAATTTACTCCACAGGATGTTGAACTCTTCTTCGTTGAAAAAAACGATTCACCTTCACTTTATTTGGCCAGTTTGCGCCATCCAACGCTTTTTCTTAGTCGGAACCTGATATGAGTACTTTAAAAGAAGAATACGAATCAGGGTACCTTGACGTCATCTTTTCGCATTTAGCGTAGGAGAATTTTTGATTTAAGAATTGCTCCAAATTTTCAGCAGAAGTCTCCGGCTTCAAGTTTGAAACATGAAGGGCTATAAACTTGTCCAGTCCCTCCACATCAGTCGCTCCTGTGTAAGTACCGGTGACCAGTGATTTACGGGTCTTGCGAATAGATGTTTTGCGGTGGACCACCTTCCATTCTCTCGCCTCATTCTCATCAACTATATTCCGTGTAAAATCGGCAGAACTGGAACCATTCGATTGTTTAGGTATTACTTCCTCGCGTAAGTCATATATTGATGGGACAGCATACGTGAATTTCACATTCTTATTGTTGACAGGAGCAGGTGTTGCAGATTTCGAAACAACCGCACTATAAGTAACATGAGTACTGCGGGGATCTTGAGTTACGGAACCCTCAGGGAGAGACGCACCGGATGGAACCGAGCGCTCGACAACGTTGTTGATGTTGTTTTTGTTTGTTGATAGTTTTTTTCTTAGTTCGACAATTTCAGTTTCTTTTATTTTCATTTCATTTTCGAGAGAAACAATCTTGAATTTTAACAAGAAATTATTCTCCAATAATAGACTGTTTTTCGCCTCTAATTCGTAAATAATCTTGAGAAGAAGTTCTTGATGAGTAGACTGATCATTAATAACTGTAGATTCAAGATCGAACATGGGGGATGAGCACACTTTATTGCCCAAAGTGGAACTAGACAATTCCATTTCGCAGCACTTTTTGATTTTGGCACCACAAGCACGATGATAACTTCTGTTGCAAATAACACAATTTAAACAGCTTTTCACAACTGATTTTTCACAAAATCCACACTTAGGCACAGTGGTTTTAAGCGAGAGATTCGCATCGACAACCTTATCAGTCGACGACATAATGAACATTAAATGAATATGTGATATCCTGTGATTTGTTGTAATGTTTCGTCTTGATTATATTATTTCAATTTAATATAAGATGTCCAGGAATGGTATCGGGTATTTGTGTGTTCAATAAAACAAAAACTTTTTGTGAACAATAAAAAACTTTATTGTTTATTATTATCATATAAATCTGAGAATTATTTGGGAAAGAACATGTTATCCAAATGATGACCGTTGCGTTGCTGGCACTCTCCTAAACCATAACAATGATTGGCGATAACCCCTTGATAAATAGCTATTGATATTGCTGCCATTTCTGACCGGATGTTTTGCTTCAACTGGGTTAGTTTCCTCGGATTATTTTGATGAACCCTTCTTTTAAGTTATCCCCATGCAAAATGGTCAAGCGGGCTAAGGTCGGGGATTTTGGGAGGCCAGTTGATGAAATGTCTTTATTAAGGAATAATTCGTTAACGACTTCCATTGATGAGTTGAAACCTGCAAACTCCTGCAACTGGGAGCAAAAAATTTCGCAACATATCGAAATAACTGTCATTATTCACATTAGTTTCTCGGCCTCGTTGATCTTCCTAAAAATAAAGACCAATTATGCCTTTAGCAGACATAGTGGCCCAAACCACAACCTTTGGGCTATGCCGGGGTCGTTCATGCTTCCCAGTACCGACAATTCTTTCTGCTTATTAAAATGACCAATCAGGTGAAAATTTGCTTCGTCACTAAACAGTATGTTGTTAAATCGCTGCAGCATTTCGTTCGCAAAATTAAGTCGATTAGCTTAGTCCGCATCCTTCAATCCTTGAACCGATTGAATTTTATAGACTTTTAGATGTAAGTTGTTGTATTATTAAAGTATACATCTTTGTCATGATGATTATCCTTCTTGTATTATTGAAGTTTACATATTTGCCATTATTATTATCTTTGTTGCATTATTGTTGCTCTGATTATCATGATTACTATCTGTTCTGCATTGTTATAGTTTTCTCAGAGTTGTTATACTCGCCTTTGCTAGCTGTTAATGATTAAACATTTAGTTTTAAACAAGTGCCCTAACATCACCTAACATAAGTGGTTTTATGCCTGGGACTTTTTTTTAGATCCCAAATAGAGAGCTTATTGTTTGGGTCTAACCGTTGTGTTTTATTCACCATCTTTGTTTCCCAAATTATTTTCACTGATCTCAATTATCACGAACTTGAATTATTTTTTAAACATAACGTAGAGTCCTACCCAGGGGGATGAAAGTCTGGGTTCTATGCTCTACCAAACATGGCTACCGGAAGGAAATACGACTGAGTGAGACAGAGATATTTTCGTAAAGAAAAAAGGAGATTTTTTGTAGGGTAGACTGAAGACACATAAGATGCACATAAGGTAGACAGATGTTGGTTGGGAAGTAAATGACGGAGTAAACTAAATATCTTTAGCCATTAAAATTTTTTTTAGTATCTAGACCTCATAGTGTTATTTCAACCAGTTGAAAATCCTCATATATTCATCTAGAGAGAAGGTAGGATTAATTTGGTTTTCATATAAAACATTTTTAACTCTTATTTATATCGATGTATTCAGATGAATATTAAAATTTTTTGTCTTTAATTGATAATAACCTTGTAGATATTGCTGAATGGATTGGAGACTACTATGTAAACCACAGCGAAGAACCTGTGCAAGTGCTAGATATGACCATACAGACGTTTTCTTCTATTCATCGGGTGAGTTCTACCTCTGTTTACAACTTGAAATTGTTTTTTCATTTCATCATTTGATTTTTATTACTTAGGACCTAGACACTTCAATGATGCTGAAGATTGGTACCTACAACACAATTTGTTCAAATCAGGAGCAGTAGAGAAGTAAGACAAGGGATGGGGTTTAGGGTAGAGATATTTTATATGGAGGAAAGATTATGAATGTTGAAAAAAGCTCAGTGTTCTGTTGATTCATATGATTGGGTGAGTTGTAACACAATATTTTAACTCAGATTTATCCATCTCACGTTCTCTATTTTGCATTTAAAATGTCTGAAATTTCAGTAGTACCTTTGGTCAAGTTGATAAAAACCTATAATTGCAAGTTTCCTTCATGTACGAGTGCCTTTTATTCTCATGCTCCTTCTGGAGTCAAGCAAAAAAAGTTTTTTTCATTTCCCAGAACTCTTTCTAGGAGAGAAGCTTGGAAACAAGCATGCTCTATTAGTCAAAACACAAACACTTCTTATTATAGAGTTTGTAGTGATCACTTCTCTTTATCTGACTACAATAACCTGAGGGTGCCTACTCGCCTTCCTGATGAGGCTGTACCAAGATGTCAAACCAGTTTAATCAACCAGGATCATCAAAGTTATGCTAACGAATCTCTGCAATTCCTGCACCAAAATACCCCTAGTTCTATTGAAATAAATTCCAGTATATCTTCTGTTATATTCTCAGAAAGTTCTTCGTCTAGCTCTGTAAGTTCATCTATTCTTTCTCAATGCTCACCTCCCTCCATTAACACCCAAAATAAAAATACTACGGAAGTATTATTACTGTCCAAAGAAAATAACTTCTGTAACCCTGTCTCATCTTCGAGTGGTGTTGAATATTCTAAAAACGTTAATGCCAAAGATAAATATAATAAGTATAATAATTTCTTCGTAAGTTTTGATAATGCTTCTTTTTTCTAGGACACCTGGATGATACAAACAACTGCAGGGCAGATACGAGTGCAATCAACACATTAAAAGTGATAAGGGCTAATAATGACAATATGTGATATCCTGTGATATGTTGTAATGTTTTTTCTACAATATTTTATGTCCACTGTGATATTCTAAAATTTTGTTGTTTTTCATGTTAATTTAGCATGAATGTTTTTATTTAGAAAAAGTATTTTTTATGTAACATAAGTGTTTTTCACGTTACATGACAGTTTTTTATTTAGAATAAGTATTTTTTATGTAGCATTAAGTGTTTTTTACTTAGATTTTTTACATAGCAAGATTGTTTTTTATGCAGCATAAGTGTTTTTTACGTAACATGACTGTTTTTTTATTTATAATAAGTGTTTTTTATGTAGCATAAGTGTTATTTACATAGCATGACTGTTTTTTATTTCTAATAAGTATTTTTTAATTCAGCGTAAGTGTTATATACATAGCAAGACTGTTTTTTATGCAGCATAAGTGTTATTTACGTAAAATGACTGTTTTTTGTTTTTAATCAGTGTTTTTTATGTAACATAAGTATTATTTACATAGCATGATTGTTTTTTTATGTTCCTATAAATTTTGTTGAATTCTTGAAGTTTATTTTTATTCAATGTGATATTTGCTCTAGTGATTTTTTTGTGAAGTCTTGAAATGATATTTATATTAAACACTAGTCTGTTAGTTTTGGAAATAAGTTCATATTATACAATAATACTCTGTATATTATATTCCTGAATGAACAATAAAATGATGAAAATTTATTACTGCTTATTTTTTCATCTCAATCATTTAGTATATGCCTCAAGATAATGTGAACAGAATGTAAGTGCATATTTACTATGCATATATGAGAAAATTTGAAATTCCCGCTGCTACAGTAATTCAAATTTCCCGCCGTTCTAGTAATTCAAATTTCCCGCCGATTTGATTCCACTCTACCAAACATGGCGGCCGATATATGTTGCCAAAATTTAGTTAGGAGTTTTCATTTCTTGTATATTAGTGTTCTGTGGTCCTACCCTTGCTAGACGATCACATTCATTGGCCAAGTCCTTGTATCTGGATTCATTTAGACTCCAGTATTGTAGTTAGTTTTAAAAATAATATTTGTCATCCTTTTCGAAAAAAAAAGTGGCAAATGTTACACTATATTGAATAATAATTTTCAATAGAAAGATTGATTCATAATTTATGTTTTTTTCAGTAGGTATGTAAGAATTTATTAATATTTATTAGGTTAAAATTCAAATATAATTCCCATATTTACATTAGCAATACTGCAATTACATGGCCAGGTAAGTGTTGTTAAATAAAGTAATACTGAATAAAAAAAGAAGGTAGGTTGGGACAAAAATGATAAAATATTATATATAAGTTAATATAAATTGACAAATATTTATAATCTTTGATTTATCAATATTTCAACTGTATATGTTTTTGACCGCAGGCACCGTTTGACCTGAAGTACTGCTCTGACCGCGCGCTCTCCGCCCTCTATCTCCAAAACGGTTCACCGTATCAAAATTTTTCAAACTTTGTAGAGAATTTCTACAATATTGATAATGAAAACGAATAGCAAAGAACCCATAGGAAATGAGATATCCAAAAACCTTGAAAGTTAATAGTAGTAAAACCAGAAATATAATCTAGTGACGAAATTGAAGAAGTCATACCTTTTGACAATGATTTTTGTGAAACCTCCAAATGAGATTTCAACAAAACTGAAGTGAGACTTTTGAAGTTCACACAAATATTAATAAGACCCCACCTATGTGCGTTGAGAAAATCGGAAAATTATAAAATAAATCAAAGTGACGAATCCAACGTCGTTACTTTTCTTTATGGTGATTTTCATAAAATATCCCAAGAGGAAGTTCAATTATTGTTATAACCATAGTTGATCTTACGCATTGAAGAGATTTAGAAATCTAGTAAGTTTCTCTCAGATTCTGACATCATCTGACTCGCAAAACGAAGCATTTCGATTAGGGATTTTGGCTGTAAATAAAGGAAATAAGGTATTCTTCTCACGCATCAACATTATTTAATTCTTCTTCCTTGATATTAATTATTAAAAAATATTTTTTAGACATTAACCTCAAAATCAAGAATTGTTTTCTGTTTTGCAACTCAGATGACGTCACAGTTGAGATTCGCAAATACGGGCGAAAATAAGAAAATTAAAGATCATACTGTTTTCTACCATGGTTATTATAGTTGATGACGAGATATTGTTGATGATGGAGCTCGTGTTGAATGATTATTTGGGCTATTACCATCATCTATTGTGGATGTAATGTTTTCCGACGTTTCGATAGACATCTTCTATCTTTATCAAGGAGGAAAAGTAAAAAACCTTTTGAGAATTATCAATTTTCAAAAAGTCAATATGACAGAAGTCATGAAAGAAAAATGAACAATGTTATATACTCATCTGTGATATGATGATCTTTTTAAGTTGGATCGAACTATCGGCGTCCAAACTTCTGGCAGATCTATAGATGGAGCACTTATGGAATCTGGTGTTATTTTCATAGATGCTGCTTCTTTGATTTTTCTTCTTGCAAGTTTGTCTTCTTTGGATATTATTGATGCTTCATCCCACTTTATACGATGATTCTCATCTACAGCATGTTGGACCAACCTGGATTTGTCGCTGTCTAGTACTCGTAGAAGCTTCTGATGTTCTTTTATTCGTACATTCAGAGGGCGTTTAGTTTCCCCGATGTAAGATCTTCCGCACTCGCAAGGTAATTCATATATGCAGTTCTTTGTCCTTTGTGTCTCATTATTAGGCTTAACTTTTGTAAGTTTAGCTCTGATAGTGTCTTGAGTTTTGAATGCAGTCGTTATGTTGTATCTATTTCCTATTCTTCTCATTTTCTCCGACAAACCTTTTACATAAGGAATTACGGTTTTAATGGTCTGATTTATATCTGTTGGTTCAGGTTGACTTTCTCTTGTTCGTTTAGCTTTTTCTAATATCTTTTTGGGGTAGCCATTGCTTCTAAGAGTTTTCGAGATGTTATTTATTTCTTCGTTTTGGTCTTCTTCAGTGCAACAAATATTTATTGCTCTATCAAATAAACATTTTGCTACTCCCAATTTAGTGTTTAGTTGGTGGTTTGATTCAAAATGTAGATATTGTCCTGTATTCGTTGGCTTTTTATAATAATATCCAAAGAAGAAAAACTTGCAAGAAGAAAAATCAAAGAAGCAGCATTTATGAAAATAACACCAGATTCCATAAGTGCTCCATCTTTAGATCTGCCAGAAGTTTGGACGCCGATAGTTAGATCCAACTTAAAAAGATCATCATATCACAGATGAGTATATAACATTGTTCATTTTTCTTTCATGACTTCTGTCATATTGACTTTTTGAAAATTGATAATTCTCAAAAGGTTTTTTACTTTTCCTCCTTGATAAAGATAGAAGATGTCTATCGAAACGTCGGAAAACATTACATCCACAATAGATGATGGTAATAGCCCAAATAATCATTCAACGTGGTTATTATAACCATAGACAAAGAAGGGATAGACCGCCAACTCCTTCTATTCGTTTGGAACGTTGACGGTGGCGACTGCATGAGCAGTAGATGGAACTAATGATGGGAAATTGGTAATGGCAAAGCCAATAGAGTAGAGAACTTTTGGAGCGTTTGTGGCGTCCTACACCGCAGAACAGCAACTAACGATAATGCTGTTATCATTGTTTAAAGAGAAGTTCTCTTTAAACAATGCTGTTATCGAATGATGGGAAATAATTTCACAATTCCAATAAATTTTACTGCAATTTTCAGGTCCTAGCTTTTTTCACCAAGTATTATTTTCTAATGCAAGAGCTATGAAACTGTTTCGAGTAATAATTAATAATAATAGGAACTCAAATAATATCGACCAACTTTTTATTGTATATAATAATTGAACAAATTGATTTTTGTACACAGAAATAAATTAATTAATGGAATCATTTGATGTATCGTATTTTATTACTGGAGTGCCAAAAGGCAACATTTTGAAGATGATTATAAAATAATTTCTGATAACTGACAAATATCTAGGAGATTGGATTGAGAAATGAAAGCTGAACTATTTTGGCGAAACACTAACGAAATCCTGTTCAAATCTAGAACAAAATGAAAAACATTGTTTGAATATAATAATGTTACTCTACATACGTATTATATATCCTACTACTTTACTCAAGGCATGGTCATAATGTAAATCATGAGACAAAGACAATTCATCAAAGATGACAACAAAATTTATCAAGAGTGGAAAATTTAGAAAATTTGACTGCATATCTCTGGAATATTTGCTTATTAATTCCAGTATCAAAAAGAAAAGAACTCAAAACTGTATTCAAAGTAGATTTACTTGATAATTTTAAAAAGTTATTTAAAATTTGTGGGATCTTGGACCACGCTTATATGGAGCTAATGCAAAAATTTTATCTTCAGGTGTTCAACGCTCCCCATGTTTCTAGAGTTGAAATTTCTGAACTGAGAAGATATAAATCGAAACCCATTATCGCCAATCGACTGTTTAAGCTGCAAAAATACTTTAGAATCACTTATCGTCTCAGCAATTTCTAACTTATGGTTTTCTTTAATTTAGACAGTTGCTCTCTTTGCCTTTTATTAATGTCATAAAGAAATTTTTTCTTTAGATGATAATTGGCTGCTTACTTGATATATTGATTTTTTTTAATTCCTGAATTTTTGGTCTGCACGAAATGTTTATTAATTTTCATTATATCTGTCAAACTAGTACTCGGCCTAAAACTTGGAAAATTTGATAATATCTGAGAACTAGAAGTTTTCAAACCTTCAATTCCAAAATCAAACTATAATTATTGTTATAATAATTTTGAGTTGCAAGCATTCCATAATTTTGAAAATCTGGCAGAGCTGAAGGAAGAGTTTATTTTTAAATGAACTGGAAGAGTTTTTGACACTGAAATGGTTCTCACATATTCCAGTATTTGTAGTTATAAAACAACTCTAATTACATGATCCCATTCTGAAATTTTACTTGCAGGAGGTTGAGAAAAGTGCTTGTTATTAGTTGAACCTCTATAATAATTATTAGCACAATTTGGGATGCAACAGGGATACTGAAATTTGAATGATGATGACATACTGTTGAAGTACGACAAGAAGTGCTGTGAACTTATACTTAGCTTGCGAACCTTTCAGTATACTTACAAGAACTAACTATCAATTTATCTCTCACAGAACACTTATAGCTGAAACGATCTACAAAACAAATAGTGTAAATTTTTACTTTATATATTCCTTAGGGGATTTGATAAACAAAAACGATATATATGAAAGTTCATGATAACTACATCGAAAAATACAAATTTCTCAAAAAACAAGTCTGATGTGAGTATAATATATAAAAAATGTTCGAATTATTGATTCTATTCAATCTTTACATATTCTAGATAAAAAAAACACTCATCACGATTGACAAACAAAAAACAACTGAACCGAACAACTGCTCGTTGTGAAACTAAAGAGAGGTTGGAAGTCGCGACATTTCGCGCGAAAAATGTCCCATTCTTTATTATTATATAGCTATTTCACACAATTAGTTCCATCTACTGCTCATGCAGTCACCACCATCAACCTTCCAAACGAATCAAAGGAGTTGGCGGTCTATTCCTTCCTAGTTTATGTTATAACCATAGACTACAGAATTGACAGGACGCAGCATATTGAGCTTTTTCTTTGTTCAACCATTGTTTATAGATTAGGTAATATATACACAATGGTTCAACCTATATAGCGAATGCAAACCTAAAATAATGGTAGATATTCATACTATTTTCTTTGCTTTCCTTTAGATGTCACCATACAGTATTTATGTCAAATTAACCAGCCATATATCAGCTCCACAGTTTAGAATTGAATATATCAAGTTGAAAAGAGTAATCTAAACAATTTTTTCAATTCCGTTCCACAAGAAAAAATTGTTCATAGTCAACAAAAATGCATGAAATATCCTGCAAGTTTCGAAATGAATAATTCTATAATTTAAAATGTCAAATTCAAATTATGCAAAGTGCATAAATACACCAGTATTTCAGAGAGCTTATGCAAACCTAAGATGTCTAAAATACTGGTGCACTTCATATAATTTGATCAGAAAAAGTCATTCAAATCTTGGGACCTGATCAATTGAATTCACAATGGAAATCGAGAAAGACAGACAACTTCCATTCTCAGATGTACTCATGCAAAAACAAAATGGAATTCCAAAACCACTGTGTATAAGAAGCCAACGAACACAGGACAATATCTACATTTTGATTCAAACCACCAACTAAACACTAAATTGGGAGTAGCAAAATGTTTATTTGATAGAGCAATAAATATTTGTTGCACTGAAGAAGACCAAAATGAAGAAATAAATAACATCTCGAAAACTCTTAGAAACAATGGCTACCCCAAAAAGATATTAAAAAAAGCTAGACGAACAACAGAAAGTCAACCTGAACCAACAGATATAAATCAGACCGTAATTTCTTATGTAAAAAGGTTTGTCGGAGAAAATGAGAAGAATTGGAAATAGATACAACATAACGACTGCATTCAAAATTCAAGACACTATCAGAGCTAAACTTACAAAAGTTAAGCCTAATAATGAGACACAAAGGACAAAGAAACTGCATATATGAATTACCTTGCGAATGCGGAGATCTACATCGGAGAAGCTAAACGCCTTCTGAATATACGAATAAAAAAACATCAGAAGCTTCTACGAGTACTAGACAGCGACAAATCCAGGTTGGTCCAACATGCTGTAGATAAGAATCATCGTATAAAGTGGGATGAAGCATCAATAATATCCAAAGAAGAAAAACTTGCAAGAAGAAAAATCAAAGAAGCAACATTTAAGAAAATAACACCTGATTCCATAAGTGCTCCATCTATTGATCTGCCAGAAGTTTGGACGCCGATAGTTCGATCCAACTTAAAAAGGATCATCATATCACAGATGAGTATATAACATCGTTCATTTTCTTTCATGACTTCTGTCAATATTGACTTTTTTGAAAATTGATAATTTTCAAAAGGTTTTTTACTTTTCCTCCTTGATAAAGATAGAAGATGTCTATCGAAACGTCGGAAAACATTACATCCACAATAGATGATGGTAATAGCCCAAACAATCATTCAACAGGGAAAGAAGGTTTTTTGCTTCTTTTAAGATATCAACAACGGTTTGATCTGTTGAGTTTGGTTTATTATGCCAGAATTGCTGCCAAAGCTTAGATGTGATAATAGCGCACAAAACAAAAGTAAAAGCGGGCAGTGGCAACGCTAACGAACGCACGAATAAATGACAGACAGACGATAAAACAAAGGCGGCTGTGCGGGGGGCGCGGCGCCCTGCAGTTACAAGTTGCTTTGCTTCCCCACTCCCTCTCTCCCGCTTCAACTATAAAACAGACCAGAGTGCAGCGTAGTACGGAATATTAAGAGTGGAATTGGTGAATTCATTCGAGTTTCGACGAACGGGAATGATTGTTCAAGGCTTGAACTTCAAGCAAATCAACTCAAATACTTAGGACTTTGGTTGCATATATTTGGCAACTTTTTAGAATCTCTAGGGGGGCAGCTGCCTCCTGCCCCCCCCTGGCGACGCCACTTGCTTGCAGGAGGTTGAGAAAAGTGCTTCTTATTAGTTGAACTCTATAATAATTATTAGCACAATTTGAGATGCAACAGGGATACTGAAATTTGAATGATGATGACATACTGTTGAAGTACGACAAGAAGTGCTGTGAACTTATACTTAGCCTGCGAACCTTTCAGTATACTTACAAGAACAAACTATCAATTTATCTCTCACAGAACACTTATAGCTGAAACGATCTACAAAACAAATAGTGTAAATTTTACTTTATATATTCCTTAGGGCTTTGATAAACAAAAACGATATATATGAAAGTTCATGATAACTACATCAGAAAAGACAAATTTCTCAAAAACAAGTCTGATGTGGAGTATAATATATAAAAATGATATTGATTCTATTCAATCTTTACATATTCTAGATAAAAAACACTCATCACGATTGACAAACAAAAACAACTGAACCGAACAACTGCCCGTTGTGAAACTAAAGAGAGAAGGTTGGAAGTCGCGACATTTCGCGCGAAAAATGTCCCATTCTTTATTATTATATAGCTATTTCACACAATTAGTTCCATCTACTGCTCATGCAGTCACCACCATCAACCTTCCAAACAGAATCAAAGGAGTTGGAGGTCTATTCCTTCCTAGTTTATGTTATAACCATAGACTACAGAATTGACAGGACGCAGCATATTGAGCTTTTTCTTTGTTCAACCATTGTTTATAGATTAGGTAATATATACACAATGGTTCAACCTATATAGCGAATGCAAACCTAAAATAATGGTATATATTCATACTATTTTCTTTGCTTTCCGCTAGATGTCACCATACAGTATTTATGTCAAATTAACCAGCCATATATCAGCTCCACAGTTTAGAATTGAATATATCCAAGTTGAAAAGAGTAATCTAAACAATTTTTCAATTCCGTTTCCACAAGAAAATTGTTCATAGTCAACAAAAATGCATGAAATATCCTGCAAGTTTCGAAATGAATAATTCTATAATTTAAATGTCAAATTCAAATTATGCAGAGTGTATAGGTACACCAGTATTTCAGAGAGCTTATGCAAACCTAAGATGTCTAAAATACTGGTGCACTTCTATAATTTGATCAGGAAAAGTCATTCCAAATCTTGGGACCTGATCAATTGAATTCACAATGGAAATCGAGAAAGACAGACAACTTCCATTCTCAGATGTACTTGTACACAAACAAAATGGAATTCCAAAAACCACTGTGTATAAGAAGCCAACGAACACAGGACAATATCTACATTTTGATTCAAACCACCAACTAAACACTAAATTGGGAGTAGCAAAATGTTTATTTGATAGAGCAATAAATATTTGTTGCACTGAAGAAGACCAAAATGAAGAAATAAATAACATCTCGAAAACTCTTAGAAGCAATGGCTACCCCAAAAGATATTAAAAAGCTAGACGAACAACAGAAAGTCAACCTGAACCAACAGATATAAATCAGACCATAATTTCTTATGTAAAAGGTTTGTCGGAGAAAAATGAGAAGAATTGGAAATAGATACAACATAACGACTGCATTCAAAATTCAAGACACTATCAGAGCTAAACTTACAAAAGTTAAGCCTAATAATGAGACACAAAGGACAAAGAACTGCATATATGAATTACCTTGCGAATGCGGAGATCTACATCGGAGAAGCTAAACGCCCTCTGAATATACGAATAAAAACATCAGAAGCTTCTACGAGTACTAGACAGCGACAAATCCAGGTTGGTCCAACATGCTGTAGATAAGAATCATCGTATAAAGTGGGATGAAGCATCAATAATATCCAAAGAAGAAAAACTTGTAAGAAGAAAAAATCAAAGAAGCAGCATTTAAGAAAATAACACCTGATTCCATAAGTGCTCCATCTATTGATCTGCCAGAAGTTTGGACGCCGATAGTTAGATCCAACAAAAAGATCATCATATCACAGATGAGTATATAACATCGTTCATTTTCTTTCATGACTTCTGTCAATATTGACTTTTTTGAAAATTGATAATTTTCAAAGGTTTTTACTTTTCCTCCTTGATAAAGATAGAAGATGTCTATCGAAACGTCAGAAAACATTACATCCACAATAGATGATGGTAATAGCCCAAACAATCATTCAACACGAAACTCCATCATCAACAATATCTCGTCATCAAATGAAAAAATAATTATACCTTTTGACATTTGAGAATCTGTAAGATATCAATAATATCCGAAATTCACGAGTTCTGTTTGAATAAGACGTATATTTAATGAGGTATAAGTATAAAATTTTTAGTGGAAACTATTTAAGAATTTTCTAACATTTGATTTCTCCAAATTTTGGAAGTTTATTTGTTTCAACCTAATTCAAAGATCTTCAAAGTTATATTTTGATCAGGTTGATATTTTATTAGTTATTAGGGAAACCAAATTTCAGATTCTCATAACTCCTGAACCATTGGACTGATTTGGCCAAATAACAGACTTGACCGAAATATTTGGACAATTAACATATTCTGAAAATATGAAAACTCTATCAAATATGTTTCGGAAGATCGAAAGTATACGACGCGATGGATGGACAAACTTAGTTTGACCCTGTATTCTATATCAGGAAGTAAAACCCAATCGATTGACACCAATTCTGCTCGAAATTCGACAATTACAGACACTAGGGGCAAAACGATATCACACTGTTCTACTAGAACTACACGTCATTCCGTCTCGAATGAAATAACATACGTCATTTTCGAGGATCAAAAATTGTTGTACATCGAAAAGCTAAAAAAGTAGAACGCTTTTGCCGACTAGTTCATCTAGCAGAATTTATGGATATCCCATGTAGATACACTAAAGTTAAAAAAACAGCAACACCGCATCACCATTAAAAGAATTATGAAATAGATTTAAAAATCCGTAAGGGCAATAAATAACCCTTACGACATCAAATGAAGCCGACAAAGAGACCGCGCGGTACATCAAAAACTAGCAGTCTGCAGAGTCGCACGTGCTAACAAGGAATCAACCAATAGGAACGTACCCAATCCTACCACATTTCGAATTCAAATTCAGTTTCTGCGTTCATCAGCATCGGATCTATTATACTGGATTTAATTTCATCGTGGATTACTGTAGATTCCGTTGTTTCATGAGTTTAGATCTGTTTGAACGAGAAAGTGTTAATTTAAGAGGTTTTCGCGAACAATTTACGAGTTATGAAATTTTTCAAAATTGTATTTCGATAATCGTTCTGCTAGTGTTAGATTCTAGTGAATTTTGGTGTTTGTGTTTTGAATTTGACAAAATGCCTGCTTTACACAACAAGGTAAGTTTTTTATTTGTATCTCTATTGTTTGAACGATAAAATTAAATATAAAATCAGCGAACACGTTTGAATTATTTTTCATCTTGAATAATCTTTAATTTGTTCAACACAATCAATATTTTCTTTTAGACGTTTTTATTTAGAATCTCAGATATCATTGTTATTTTCATCTCCAAAATCACAACTGAAAAGTTAGGTATTTATTTTTACTATTTAAAATAAAATTTTTCGACACGTTTTGCGTCTCAATTTACACCTTCAAGTTTTCATAAAGAATCAGAACCGAAAACCAGTCATGGTTGTTCGTTTTTTTTATAATACCATTAGTTCAAAGGAATCTGATATCAAAATTTGCCATTGATAAATTAAACATTTCATGAACTCGCAATCGTAGAAAATTTATGTTTTACTTGTATAATTTCAATTTCTTGTAGCTTGATATGGAATCTTGCCAGAGATTCAAAGAACGTTCGATTATATATTTTGTTATCAATGATTTTTATGTTTATACATAACGTCAATAGCATCTGCTTTAAACATGAATGCATAAATATTTAGAAACTAAACTTTTATAAATTTCGTTATTTCATCAGTGACTTGAGAATTTTGATTCTTAAAATGTTATTAGACGACAAGTGAACATTTAGGCCAAAGTTTACAAAAAAATATCCCTTAAACAATGATAAAGGTATTCAGAAAAAGTCGAGCTCAAATTCAATTCAATTACCGTCTCCATAACAACTTTCGAACGAATTCAGCTTAAGATTTAAAATTCATGAAATAATTTAAGAGGCTGAATAATATCCATAGATAAATAAAAGATAATATCCTACTGAAATTTATAACGACATAGACCTGCACAGGAGTTGAGAATATAAATAAATATGCTTACCTTTTAATTCTCGCTTTTGCGCACTTGTCTAGTAAAACAGTTTTACCTAAATTCCTGTAATTTGCGAATATAGAGCCGATTGGGTTTGACTTTCTGATTAAGAATACAGGTTCGAACTTGGTATGTCCGGCCAGCCAGCCGTCCGAAAGATATGAGCTAGGAGTTTTAAATTTTCATAATAGGTTAACTGTCCAAATATCTTAGTCAGGATTAGTTGGTTGTTTGGCCAAATCCGTCCAATGGTTCATAGGTTATGAGAATCTGAAATTTGGTTTCCTCTTCACAGAATATCCTCCGTATCAAGTTATAACTTGAAAAATATGATATGGAAACCAACCTTAAATATTCGGAAAAGCGATATGTCGTCAAAAAAATTTCAATTCTCCATGTTTTGGCAGATACACGTATGCAAATACATCGACCGGACTCATTAATTTATTTTCAGGTGGTGGAGAATAAATCAGAAATAGTTTTTACGTGTGAGATAATGTATCTTATCAAAATTTAAATTTGCATTGATTTGAGGTAAGGAGCTTTTTGAGGGCTTGTGCTAAAGTCTTTCCCTTAGTCTGAAAGAGTGTGATACTAATATAACCGGCACGATGAATGAACAAACCTTCATCTGAAATTGAAAATATCTACTTACAATTTTCCTTATTATCAATGGTTGATATGCCGACTTCTGATTGGTTTTCAGGTAAAGAGAGATTTGAGCATCGAACAAAGCTCAAAGAAAACTGTAAGTAGTTATTATGAATTAAAGAGATGAGGTCAATATAAGGTGTTGTATTAGATTTTTGTATCTCCTGAAAAGTAAAAGCTGTGATGAGTATTTTAGTAACTATTGATTTAATTTTAGTAGTTATAAAGGCCAGGTGATTTTTTCAATTTTTCAGATTTTTAGATTCTAGGAGAAATTTTATTATCAATGGCATAGTTGTCATCAGTATGGTGGTGAGAGTCAAAATGAAAGAGACTTAAATCATTATCTACAAAATAAGTGAATTAAACATAAATTTCTTTTATATAATCTGAAATATTATATTTTATTTGTATACAGAATTGCTCAGCATGGACCATCAAATTTTTGGGGCGTTGGGTGAGGAGTCATTTGCTACCTTTTCAGTCTTGGAACCTGGGTCCTTAGTATTGCAGTTACGGAGGTTTTTTATTAGGTTTTCTAAATTACCCAAGCATACCCTTCGAAGCCCCATAACTTTTTGCGTGTGCTTTTACATGCATTTTTATTGTATTAAGTCTACATGAGTGTGTGTTTAAAAAAACATATTTATTATTAACAGATATTGAAATTTAAAAAAAGTTACAGCTATTACAAACTTAGTTTTTATATTAAAGATGTTCTTTGGTTTATAACATTGCTAACCATATGCTGATTTTACGTAAGTCAATAAAAATAATACTGCAAATAAGGTCTTAGTCAGAAAGAGTGAAGAAAGTCGCACCTAAATAAAAGTACAGTTTCTAGACGCAACACAACAAGCAAGGAAATTTTCCTGGCCGTTTTTAGACGTGTGAATTATTATTACTATTTCTGTCCTTAGATTGGATTAGGTTAGTCGTTGATGACTTGACCCCTACCGTCATTCGAGATTTAACTGTCTCTGCTGTTGGAAGTTATCTGTAAACGCATGTTGTTCAGTTTTTTAAATTTGTATTTTTTTGTTTTGTTACTTTTATCGACTTTTTGCTACTGTTGTTTTAACTTTGGTTGTTGATATGCCTAATTTCACCAACGCTGAGTATAATTTTGATATGGTGATGGCATAATGGTATTAATAATTATTCACACGCGTCCCTAAAACAGGCAGGTAAAATTTCGCTGCTCGTTGTGTTGTGTAGTAAAATCCGTACTTTTATTTAGGTGCGACTTTCTTCACTCTTCTGACTAAAACCTTATTTGCAGTATTATTTTTTATTGACTTACGTAAACAGCATATGGTTAGCAACGTTATAAACCAAAGAACATTTTAAAATAAAACTAAGTTTGTAATAAGCTGTAACTTTTTTTAAATTTCAATAGAGTGGGAGATGTTTCATGCTTTCATAATTTTTTTTTTAATAAAAAGGCCCACGTATTTATTTTGTAGTATTATCTGTAACAATAAATACATTTTTTTAAATACACACTCATGTAGACTTAATACAATAAAAAATGCATGTAAAAGCACACGCAAAAGGTTATGGGGCTTCAAAGAATTTACATTTGAGTAATTGAGAAAAACCTAATAAAAAATCATGCCTCCATGTACCGTAATGCTAAGGACCCAGGTTCCAAGACTGAAAAAGGTAGCAAATGACCCTACCAACGCTAAATAAAATTTGACGGTCCATGTGCCGAACACCCTGTATTTTAAATCAACAGATTGGAGTAAGTATTAGTGGAATAAAATAACATTTTTTTCTAGTCGAACCAATATTGAGCTATATCACCTTGTTACCATGTGTCATAACACACTCATATTTCCAAGGGAAATATGAAAACGATCAAATAATATTTCTTTCAAAATGCAATGAATCATATTTTGTTTCTTTATCTAGTAACAAAATGGAAACTGCAATTTCCACTAAAATTATTTCCACCGTGAAACAAAGGAAGAAGAAATATCTTGTTCATGATTGTTCGTCGGCGAGACTACAGTTTTCTTGAGAACATTCCGTGCAGCAGCAGTCTCCAGACGAGCTCTCCCAAAACGGTCTTCAAAAGATTGTGATGCTGCAGATGGCTCTCCTCCACACCTGCTGTCATCTTCAGCTACCTTATTTTTGTACAGCATACTGTCAGCCAGATAGCCTTCTGTAACAGACGAACCCATGGTCTCTTCAATGTTGTCATTGAGAAGCTGCCGTCATGTCAAAGCAAAGCGTCCATGAATGGATGTCTGCCTCCATAATGGCCTGTATAACATTTCTCGGATTATCTAAACCCAACCATTCAGCAGTATTTTTTGCCGGCAGGGTTGAAAGGTACACATCTTCTTCCTATGTGCTACAGAAGGACCTAAGAACGCCTTGTATGGACACAACACCGAATACTCCCTCGCCAAACGAACCGGCACCCATCTTCATCAATTTCCAGGTGAATAGTTCTGTTTATATCATTGGTTAGATGCTGAGACTTTGATTATGATTACCGACCACGATCTTCGATATCTGAACATAGCATATTCACCAACTCTTGTGTTCTGCAGGCGCCAAATATTTCTGTTATTAAAACAACCTTCACTTGCACCAACCACACTTAGCGTTAAGCGTCCTTAAAAATGAATCCTTAACTCCAAATTGCGTTGCACCAACTGTTAAGCGGCACTTAAATCAACCAGCGAGCCTTAAATTTAAGTGCTCATTCATTTACGCCACTTAACTATTTATAGGGGCGGATTCTGCCCACATAGATCAAAGGTAAATGTATATTTATGTTTACATGTTTATCTATGATTCCAACTAAAAATAATTTGATTTGTTTGGTTTTCACTCAGACTAAAGTCTATTTCTGTAGTCTAAGGTTTTCCAAATATTTGTCTATATACTTTGAACAACGCTATTGATTTGTATAATGAACTTCTTTAATGAGAATTTAATGCATTTATGACGACTTGGATATAATAGAAAATTGTTTAAAGAAATTTCCTAGGCGTATATACGTATAAATTCTTTAATTAAAACCATATCAGGCATTTTATTTATATATTGGTTCATAAACAAATATTTCTTATATAGAATAGACAGAAATATTTAAAACTTTACACTAACCACAGAACATCAAATATTGCGTGTAGCCAATGAAATCCGCTTTATTGATCTAGGGAGAAAATAGAAATACTGAAATATCACTAGATTGAAAGTTAGCTGTCACTTAGTTTAGTTTCTGTTAAGTGACATCAATGTGGCCTCTGGAGATGAATTTGGCGACCACTTAATTTCAAGCGACATTTCAAAGCATTAGATTGCAAACGAACTAGGTTTTCAAATTTTCAGGGAATATATTGTTGCCCCTAAATTTCTCGGTCAGAGTTCGGTATTGGAGTCTAGTCCATTGAATAGTTTAGCATTGATGAGAATCTAAAATTTGGTTCCCTCAATAACTTCTGAATAAACATTCATGCGATCAATTTTGTAACCTGTAAGGTATTTGATTGGTATTTAAACGAAGAGGTTTGCATCATTTCATGAAATCATCATGCTACAATTTTCAAAAAATTTTCAAGACTTTTGCATCTCATTTAGATTTTCATCAGATTTGCAAAATAATGAATGTATATCTTGTATAATTGCATCTCTCATCATCGTAGCGTTGTATAAATAGAGGAATTTTTCCAATTTATTTGAGGGTAACAGGGCGATGCAAAATGAACTAAATAAAATATATTTTGTACTTCTAGTAATGATAATTAGTTCAAATCGAGGATATATATGAAGTGTAAGAATCATGGCGCATTTCTTTAGGACTTTGACAACTTATTCTATTTTTATGTTGAAGTACTTTGCCGATTAGGACAAATATAATCTACAAATGCCCGGAATCCATCTGGTTTGAGGATAGATAAAAATACAGGGTGAGTCTTTGACCCACTGCGTTAATTTCAACCATAGGTTCTTAAGATCAAAAAGAAACACTTTTTCCATTACGGTTTTTCTATATTCAGCTGCGTTGAAAAGTTATAAGCATTTTAAGTTTTCACATTGGGCAAATACCCTCTGTAGTCCAGTTTAGTTTGAATGAAAAATACCTTCCCACAGCATCCACTATTGAATCTGAATTGTTTAAAACATTATTTTCCCTCCAAGAAATGATTCACTCACTCATGTTTCATCCGATGAGGTCCATATCAGAAGGAAGATACAAAATACTAATTTTCTGGTAAAACAATTCAACACCATAAACATAGATTTTGTTGTTCTACTATATTTTCTTTCTACTTCAAGATTATAAACCATGCCTTTCTAGTGAGAAATTCCAAAAAAACCTCAAAATTATTAGGTGTTATCAACATAAATTTGTAATTTCTTCTTAAAATTTCCAAATCATAGAAAACCATCATTTCTATGAAAACTTCCAAGGCAAGAGTTTGTCACTGTGCTTTTTTTCCTCAAAGCCAAGAAAAAATCATCTATGATTTTCCAAACACTGATATTTCTGAAGTTTCTTCTCCTTGACAGAGACCAGTGAAAAACAGGTCTATGAGGTCTCTTGATATCATACTATTAAAAATATGAAAATCTTTTTCCGAAATCTTCAACAACAATGAATGATGTCACTACGAATAATCATTTTAAAGTGATGTTACTTTGCTTGATGATTATTTTCTGTACTGAATCCCAACAACAATTTACCTGGATAGATTACAATTATTTCCAGATTTAGGTGTGCAATTATACTTTCTTGAAGAAATACCTGAATTTGATTTTGAAAAATCAACTAGGTGTTCTTTAATAAAAAAATTTTGTTAAATCATTAATATGAATCTATTCTGTTTAGATTATAATTACTGATTACTGATTTTTATAATCAGAGTATCTGTTTTAATTACGTAAATGAGAACATTAATATTGAATAATGGTTATTCATAGATTATGTCAAATTTTAATACCTTACCATAGAATATTAATTTATTACCGAACCCAGGAGAAAAAATTAATGTTTGCAATATTTTTAAATGAAAGATAATATCTGTAACTATTATTGATCATTAATTTATAATCTTCCTCAAAATAATTAGAGTGAATTATTATCACATTAAAATATTATAACGTCTCTGTGGTGGGTAGTTCCCAATAAACAAGTGTTCTGTGGTTCCTTGTTGTATTGATTCTATTTGGGAAACTGTCAACAGTTATTTGTAGCTTTCTTTCGAAAAATGTGGAAAATATTGGAAGGATAATATCAATAGTTTTAAATTATTCAATTCAGTATGAAATGATTATGGTCAGAAAATGCATTCTATTCTAATCATTCTTGTTTATGAGCTTATAGCTTTCAGTTTAATATTGATTGAATTTTTAATTAACCATGCATCATAACAAACATTCAGAAAATATTGAAACTAAGTCAAATTCTATTATCTCTAAGTTTGTGAACAAGGTTGAATCGGTGTGTGAAATAAAGATAATAAAGATATAAAAACAAATCTAGGAGACTGGGTTCAGAAGTTTTTAAAACTCATATGAGCTCAATTTACAGCATTCTATGTTAGAATAGATATAATTTGATGAACCTGAACGTCTGAAGCTATAAAAAACTAGCTCTTCATAAAGACAAGTCTTCAATTTAACAGGTCCTGACAGAAAATACTTTACCTATTTCAACGGTCAAAATATACCGAAGTGAAAGAGTGGAAGAAAGCTTTTCTCTGTTATTATAGAATATTATTCTGAATTAAATATTAAGCAAGGCTACTAGACATCATTAACAATGAATACAGCAAAATGGCAATTTAGAGATTTTGTAGTGAATGTAAGACAAAATTGTTCAGTGGTTAATTTCATCTATAGTGTTTAGTGGTGGAACCATAGACTGGAGAGATTTCCCCCAACCTTTTGTAGAAATATTTGATAAGAGAGACGCAAAATATGGCAACATTGAACAAATCTGATTATTGAATCATTTCAGCACAGAGTTGGATTTGGGAAAATCAGAAAATTTGGACAAAATTATATCGATTCAATTCCTTTCAACTTCAAATATCTCAAAGAATGGTGCAATTTAGGAGAAAAGATGAGAATGTGTTTATCTGCAAAAAAAGACTAATGATTCCAGGAGGTACGAGATACGGACCCTTTAGTTCAAGCGATATTTGTTTTCACTACAATTTAACCAATCTGTCAGAGTAGTAGTAGAAAACCCACAAGAAGTGAAATGAATCTATTGATGCCCAAATATGCATGAGTGTTATCAAAAACCTTCTACAAAGAGATCATTTCGAATTGATATTTATCGTTTGAATATTACAGATGAAAATGCAATTTTTATGAAATTTCAACACCGTATATCTTTTGAACAAGGGGCAGAATTTGGAAAAATGTTATAGGAAGAAAATGTTTCTTTTGACGTCAGAATCTATGGTTAAAATTAAGCGCAGTGGTCAAAGACTCACCCTGTATGTGGAGTCACATTAAATGACATATCTTAATCTTGTGTGAAGATAGCTAGGAAAAAATTATTTTTCACTGGGTCAATTTAACTCTTTGTTTGCGTAATATCTCAGCTTGACGCTTTTTATAGTCTCGGCTGTTTATACATCAGTCCTTTTTCAACGTTATTCAAACGATTTTCAAGTTTCGAATCGATAGAATTGATAATCTGGAAGTTATAGAGAAACTGAATTTCAGATGCTCATAACTCCTGAAACATTGGGCAGATTTGGCCCAATAACGAATTTGACTGAGATATGCGAACACTTATCCTATTCTAAAAATAAGTTTAGCTCATCTCTTCAGGAAGATAAAGTATACGATTGTCCGGACATACTCAAGTTTAACCCTGTATTTTTAATCAGGAAAATCGAATCCAATCGATTGAGATCATTTTCGGCTCGATATTCTAACATTTTAGGAAAACGATAGGATGCTACTAGAACTTGTCTTGGACTGGTAATTGTTACTTACCCCCCATAATAAATAAATAATCATTGCTCCTACGTGATGGGGGTACCAATTTTCAAATAAATTTAACCTAATTTTATATCTTTCAATGAAGGTATGATGACGAAATATTCCAATTCCTCTTGAATATCGAACATTAAAAAATTTACACAATTTTTTTAACCATGATAATTTAATAAGAACGAATTGGTTTCTTCATGTTTACGGTGAGTGAGTTGGGTGATTAACGAGTTATATCGTTGCTTGTTCTGATTTTCACCTTTGCAAGAATGGCAAACGCAGATCGGTGTTTGATTAAGAAATATTTTATTGGAATGCAGCTATTTTTGTTACTTTTCATTTCCTCATTATTCTGATGAAGTCAAGAACCCCATTTTGTAGGAAGGTCCGTTAACATTCCTTCGCATCCACTTGAAAAAACAATTTTAAATTTCATCCGATTCCTTGTTCAAGTAAAACAGCTTGCGATCGTCTGAAATTTTCTGATATCGAGCCAAAATGGTCTTAATCGATTCGGATTGACTTCCTGACGAAAAATGCAGGGCCAAATTCGAGGTTGGGTTAGGTTGGGAAAAAAAATCCATTATTTTACTTCAATCTTAGGGCTTTACTTAACATAGTTACAATCATTCGTTAATGCTCACATATGCACTTTTTTCAGTTAATTGTTGCCATTTAGAAGGTGATTTAATTATGCCTCGTTCCCAGAATATCTTGTCCCTATTAGCAAAAAATGAAAACCATTTTCACAATATCCTCTTTTGGACAATTGGAGTTTGGCTCAATAACGAACTTCGCGAGATATTTAGATAGGTAACCTATTCTGAAAATATGATATGTCTTGGTAATGTCTCTAGGAAAATGGGGTATTTTAAGTTTGAAAATGTATTCTGCTTCAGTAGGCCAAACTCAATCGATTGAGACAATTTTCGACCCTATATTCGAAAATTACAAACATTTGGGCTTGTTCTACTAGAACAAGGGCACCAAAAACTGAAAATATTAGAAAATTTTCAATTTCATCGATTGTCAAGATCAACAGAACTTTAAAACTACATCAAATCTTAACTTATATGTGATTTAAGAACTTCTTGAAGTTACTTCAAACTTCAGGCAACTCAATTCATGGAGATAAAGCGACATTCATAAATGCCGCTTCATAGGTTTTTCTTCTTGTACGTTTCTCTTCTTTGGGTATTATAGAATAGTATTCTGTTGATACTATATATACATCATCGATATTGGCACATCGATAATGAATTTCTTAAAACAAATATTACCTTATGGAATTCATAAAAATTCTTATATCCCATTTTTTCTAACAACTGAAGGACAAAATTTTTGAAATCCAAATACACTGATCAACAATTGCTAGGGATCACTTATGAACTTCTCTTCATTTGTATTTTTTTAAGTTATCTCGTGAATATCTGTACATTATATGTTCTCTAAGAAAAAATTAAGATGTTTTGAGTTGATTATATCAAATTTTCGTCTCTTGTTCACAAAATCGATTATAATCTGTAGGCTGTTACAGGTGGAGTGAAAAGCAATGTGGTATTTGTTATTAAATCTGTTTTTCTCTCGTTCAAACACATAAGGTGACAATAATTGAAGAAATGAGAACAATATCAGCTTATCAGTAATGCCGAGAAGACGTTTGGCTCCTGTGCAACTGGACCAAATCATACGGTGGATACAGGAAGGTTTGTCCCAGCGAGAATATCTGTTGGTTCAGGTTGACTTTCTCTTGTTCGTTTAGCTTTTTCTAATATCTTTTGGGGTAGCCATTGCTTCTAAGAGTTTTCGAGATGTTATTTATTTCTTCGTTTTGGTCTTCTTCAGTGCAACAAATATTTATTGCTCTATCAAATAAACATTTTGCTACTCCCAATTTAGTGTTTAGTTGGTGGTTTGATTCAAAATGTAGATATTGTCCTGTATTCGTTGGCTTTTTATAATAATATCCAAAGAAGAAAAACTTGCAAGAAGAAAAATCAAAGAAGCAGCATTTATGAAAATAACACCGGATTCCATAAGTGCTCCATCTTTAGATCTGCCAGAAGTTTGGACGCCGATAGTTAGATCCAACTTAATAAGATCATCATATCACAGATGAGTATATAACATTGTTCATTTTTCTTTCATGACTTCTGTCATATTGACTTTTTGAAAATTGATAATTCTCAAAAGGTTTTTTACTTTTCCTCCTTGATAAAGATAGAAGATGTCTATCGAAACGTCGGAAAACATTACATCCACAATAGATGATGGTAATAGCCCAAATAATCATTCAACATGGTTATTATAACCATAGACAAAGAAGGGATAGACCGCCAACTCCTTCTATTCGTTTGGAACGTTGACGGTGGCGACTGCATGAGCAGTAGATGGAACTAATGATGGGAAATTGGTAATGGCAAAGCCAATAGAGTAGAGAACTTTTGGAGCGTTTGTGGCGTCCTACACCGCAGAACAGCAACTAACGATAATGCTGTTATCATTGTTTAAAGAGAAGTTCTCTTTAAACAATGCTGTTATCGAATGATGGGAAATAATTTCACAATTCCAATAAATTTTACTGCAATTTTCAGGTCCTAGCTTTTTTCACCAAGTATTATTTTCTAATGCAAGGGCTATGAAACTGTTTCGAGTAATAATTAATAATAATAGGAACTCAAATAATATCGACCAACTTTTTATTGTATATAATAATTGAACAAATTGATTTTTGTACACAGAAATAAATTAATTAATGGAATCATTTGATGTATCGTATTTTATTACTGGAGTGCCAAAAAGGCAACATTTTGAAGATGATTATAAAATAATTTCTGATAACTGACAAATATCTAGGAGATTGGATTGAGAAATGAAAGCTGAACTATTTTGGCGAAACACTAACGAAATCCTGTTCAAATCTAGAACAAAATGAAAAACATTGTTTGAATATAATAATGTTACTCTACATACGTATTATATATCCTACCACTTTACTCAAGGCATGGTCATAATGTAAATCACGAGACAAAGACAATTCATCAAAGATGACAACAAAATTTATCAAGAGTGGAAAATTTAGAAAATTTGACTGCATATCTCTGGAATATTTGCTTATTAATTCCAGTATCAAAAAGAAAAGAACTCAAAACTGTATTCAAAGTAGATTTACTTGATAATTTTAAAAAGTTATTTAAAATTTGTGGGATCTTGGAATTTTATCTTCAGGTGTTCAACGCTCCCCATGTTTCTAGAGTTGAAATTTCTGAACTGAGAAGATATAAATCGAAACCCATTATCGCCAATCGACTGTTTAAGCTGCAAAAATACTTTAGAATCACTTATCGTCTCAGCAATTTCTAACTTATGGTTTTCTTTAATTTGGACAGTTGCTCTCTTTGCCTTTTATTAATGTCATAAAGAAATTTTTTCTTTAGATGATGATTGGCTGCTTACTTGATATATTGATTTTTTTTAATTCCTGAATTTTTGGTCTGCACGAAATGTTTATTAATTTTCATTATATCTGTCAAACTAGTACTCGGCCTAAAACTTGGAAAATTTGATAATATCTGAGTAGTAGAAGTTTTCAAACCTTCAATTCCAAAATCAAACTATAATTATTGTTATAATAATTTTGAGTTGCAAGCATTCCATAATTTTGAAAATCTGGCAGAGCTGAAGGAAGAGTTTATTTTTAAATGAACTGGAAGAGTTTTTGACACTGAAATGGTTCTCACATATTCCAGTATTTGTAGTTATAAAACAGCTGGAGTGAACAACTCTAATTACATGATCCCATTCTGAAATTTTACTTGCAGGAGGTTGAGAAAAGTGCTTGTTATTAGTTGAACCTCTATAATAATTATTAGCACAATTTGGGATGCAACAGGGATACTGAAATTTGAATGATGATGACATACTGTTGAAGTACGACAAGAAGTGCTGTGAACTTATACTTAGCCTGCGAACCTTTCAGTATACTTACAAGAACTAACTATCAATTTATCTCTCACAGAACACTTATAGCTGAAACGATCTACAAAACAAATAGTGTAAATTTTACTTTATATATTCCTTAGGGGCTTTGATAAACAAAAACGATATATATGAAAGTTCATGATAACTACATCGAAAAAGACAAATTTCTCAAAAAACAAGTCTGATGTGAGTATAATATATAAAAAATGTTCGAATTATTGATTCTATTCAATCTTTACATATTCTAGATAAAAAAAAACACTCATCACGATTGACAAACAAAAAACAACTGAACCGAACAACTGCCCGTTGTGAAACTAAAGAGAGGTTGGAAGTCGCGACATTTCGCGCGAAAAATGTCCCATTCTTTATTATTATATAGCTATTTCACACAATTAGTTCCATCTACTGCTCATGCAGTCACCACCATCAACCTTCCAAACGAATCAAAGGAGTTGGAGGTCTATTCCTTCCTAGTTTATGTTATAACCGTAGACTACAGAATTGACAGGACGCAGCATATTGAGCTTTTTCTTTGTTCAACCATTGTTTATAGATTAGGTAATATATACACAATGGTTCAACCTATATAGCGAATGCAAACCTAAAATAATGGTATATATTCATACTATTTTCTTTGCTTTCCGCTAGATGTCACCATACAGTATTTATGTCAAATTAACCAGCCATATATCAGCTCCACAGTTTAGAATTGAATATATCAAGTGGAAAAGAGTAATCTAAACAATTTTTCAATTCCGTTCCACAAGAAAAATTGTTCATAGTCAACAAAAATGCATGAAATATCCTGCAAGTTTCGAAATGAATAATTCTATAATTTAAAATGTCAAATTCAAATTATGCGAAGTGCATAGGTACACCAGTATTTCAGAGAGCTTATGCAAACCTAAGATGTCTAAAATACTGGTGCACTTCGTATAATTTGATCGGAAAGGTCATTCCAAATCTTGGGACCTGATCAATTGAATTCACAATGGAAATCGAGAAAGACAGACAACTTCCATTCTCAGATGTACTCGTACAAAAACAAAATGGAATTCCAAAAACCACTGTGTATAAGAAGCCAACGAACACAGGACAATATCTACATTTTGATTCAAACCACCAACTAAACACTAAATTGGGAGTAGCAAAATGTTTATTTGATAGAGCAATAAATATTTGTTGCACTGAAGAAGACCAAAATGAAGAAATAAATAACATCTCGAAAACTCTTAGAAGCAATGGCTACCCCAAAAAGATATTAAAAAAAGCTAGACGAACAACAGAAAGTCAACCTGAACCAACAGATATAAATCAGACCGTAATTTCTTATGTAAAAGGTTTGTCGGAGAAAATGAGAAGAATTGGAAATAGATACAACATAACGACTGCATTCAAAATTCAAGACACTATCAGAGCTAAACTTACAAAAGTTAAGCCTAATAATGAGACACAAAGGACAAAGAACTGCATATATGAATTACCTTGCGAATGCGGAGATCTACATCGGAGAAGCTAAACGCCTTCTGAATATACGAATAAAAAAACATCAGAAGCTTCTACGAGTACTAGACAGCGACAAATCCAGGTTGGTCCAACATGCTGTAGATAAGAATCATCGTATAAAGTGGGATGAAGCATCAATAATATCCAAAGAAGAAAAACTTGCAAGAAGAAAAATCAAAGAAGCAACATTTAAGAAAATAACACCTGATTCCATAAGTGCTCCATCTATTGATCTGCCAGAAGTTTGGACGCCGATAGTTCGATCCAACTTAAAAAGATCATCATATCACAGATGAGTATATAACATCGTTCATTTTCTTTCATGACTTCTGTCAATATTGACTTTTTGAAAATTGATAATTTTCAAAGGTTTTTACTTTTCCTCCTTGATAAAGATAGAAGATGTCTATCGAAACGTCGGAAAACATTACATCCACAATAGATGATGGTAATAGCCCAAACAATCATTCAACACGAGCTCCATCATCAACAATATCTCGTCATCAAATGAAAAAAATAATTATACCTTTTGACATTTGAGAATCTGTAAGATATCAATAATATCCGAAATTCACGAGTTCTGTTTGAATAAGACGTATATTTAATGAGGTATAAGTATAAAAAATTTTTGGTGGAAACTATTTAAGAATTTTCTAACATTTGATTTCTCCAAATTTTGGAAGCCTATTTGTTTCAACCTAATTCAAAGATCTTCAAAGTTATATTTTGATCAGGTTGATATTTTATTAGTTATAGGGGAAACCAAATTTCAGATGCTCATAACTCCTGAACCATTGGACTGATTTGGCCAAATAACAGACTTGACCGAAATATTTGGACAATTAACATATTCTGAAAATATGAAAACTCTATCAAATATGTTTCGGAAGATCGAAAGTATACGACGCGATGGATGGACAAACTTAGTTTGACCCTGTATTCTATATCAGGAAGTAAAACCCAATCGATTGACACCAATTCTGCTCGAAATTCGACAATTACAGACACTAGGGCAAAACGATATCACACTGTTCTACTAGAACTACACGTCATTCCGTCTCGAATGAAATAACATACGTCATTTTAGAGGATCAAAAATTGTTGTACATCGAAAAGCTAAAAAGTAGAACGCTTTTGCCGACTAGTTCATCTAGCAGAATTTATGGATATCCCATGTAGATACACTAAAGTTAAAAAAAAACGGCAACACCGCATCACCATTAAAAGAATTATGAAATAGATTTAAAAATCCGTAAGGGCAATAAATAACCCTTACGACATCAAATGAAGCCGACAAAGAGACCGCGCGGTACATCAAAAGACTAGCAGTCTGCAGAGTCGCACGTGCTAACAAGGAATCAACCAATAGGAACGTACCCAATCCTACCACATTTCGAATTCAAATTCAGTTTCTGCGTTCATCAGCGCATCGGATCTGTTATACTGGATTTAATTTCATCGTGGATTACTGTAGATTCCGTTGTTTCATAGGTTTAGATCTGTTTGAACAAGAAAGTGTTAATTTAAGAGGTTTTTCGCGAACAATTTACGAGTTATGAAATTTTTCAAAATTGTATTTCGATAATCGTTCTGCTAGTGTTAGATTCTAGTGAATTTTGGTGTTTGTGTTTTGAATTTGACAAAATGCCTGCTTTACACAACAAGGTAAGTTTTTTATTTGTATCTCTATTGTTTGAACGATAAAATTAAATATAAAATCAGCGAACACGTTTGAATTATTTTTCATCTTGAATAATCTTTAATTTGTTCAACGCAATCAATATTTTCTTTTAGACGTTTTTATTTAGAATCTCAGATATCATTGTTATTTTCATCTCCAAAATCACAACTGAAAAGTTAGCTATTTATTTTTACTATTTAAAATAAAATTTTTTTCGACACGTTTTTGCGTCTCGAATTTACACCTTCAAGTTTTCATAAAGAATCAGAACCGAAAACCAGTCATGGTTGTTCGTTTTTTTTTTGCTTAATACCATTAGTTCAAAGGAATCTGATATCAAAATTTGCCATTGATAAATTAAACATTTCATGAACCTCGCAATCGTGAAGAATTTGTGTTTTACTTGTATAATTTCCAATTTCTTGTAGCTTGATATGGAATCTTGCCAGAGATTCAAAGAACATTCGATTATATATTTTGTTATCAATGATTTTTTTATGTTTATGCATAACGTCAATAGCATCTGCTTTAAACATGAATGCATAAATATTTAGGTAAACTTTTTATAAATTTCGTTATTTCATCAGTGACTTGAGAATTTTGATTCTTAAAATGTTATTAGGCGACAAGTGAACATTTAGGCAAAGTTTACAAAAAAATATCCTTAAACAATGATAAAGGTATTCAGAAAAAAATCGAGCTCAAATTCAATTCGGTACCCGTCTCCATAACAACTTTCGAACGAATTCAGCTTAAGATTTAAAATTCATGAAATAATTTAAGAGGCTGAATAATATCCATAGATAAATAAAAGATAATATCCCTACTGAAATTTATAACGGCATAGACCTACTGGGAGTTGAGAATATAAATAAATATGCTAACCTTTTATTCTCGCTTTTGCGCACTTGTCTAGTAAAACAGTTTTGCCTAAATTCCTGTAATTTGCGAATATAGAGCCGATTGGGTTTGACTTTCTGATTAAGAATACAGGTTCGAACTTGGGTATGTCCGGCCAGCCAGCCGTCCGAAAGAGATGAGCTAGGGTTTTTAAATTTTCATAATAGGTTAACTGTCCAAATATCTTGGTCGAGTTGGTTATTTGGCCAAATCCGTCCAATGGTTCATGGGTTATGAGAATCTGAAATTTGGTTTCCTCTTCTAGAATATCCTCCGTATCAAGTTATAACTTGAAAAATAATATGGAAAAAAACCCTTAAATATTCGGAAAAGCGATATGTCAAAAAAAATTTCAATTCTCCATGTTTTGGCAGATACACGTATACGAATACATCGACCGGACTCATTAATTTATTTTCAGGTGGTGGAGAATAAATCGAAATAGTTTTTACGGTGAGATAATGTATCTTATCAAAATTTAAATTTGCATTGATTTGAGGTAAGGAGCTTTTGAGGGCTTGTGCTAGAGTCTTTTCCCTTAGTCTGAAAGAGTGTGATACTAATACAACCGGCACGATGAATGAACAAACCTTCATCTGAAATTGAAAATATCTACTTACAATTTTCCTTATTATCAATGGTTGATATGCCGACTTCTGATTGGTTTTCAGGTAAAGAGAATTTGAGCATCGAACAAAGCTCAAAGAAAACTGTGAGTAGTTATTATGAATTAAAGAGATGGGTCAATATAAGGTGTGTATTAGATTTTTTTATGTCCGCAAAGTAAACGTGACCGGTATTTTAGTAACCATTGATTTAATTTTGTAGTTATAAAGGCCAGGTGATTTTTCAATTTTTTCAGATTTTTAGATTCTAGGAGAAATTTTATTATCAATGGCATAGTTGTCATAGTGGTGACACTCTGAGTCAAGGAAATGAAAGGACTTAAATCATTATCTACAAAATAAGTGAATTAAACATAAATTTCTTTTTATATAATCTGTGAAATATTATATTTTATTTGTATACAGGGTGCTCGGCACATGGACCGTCAAATTTTTTTGGGGCGTTGGTAGGGTCATTTGCTACCTTTTCAGTCTTGGAACCTGGGTCCTTAGTATTACGGTTACGGAGGTTTTTTTATTAGGTTTTTCTAAATTACCCAAAATGCACCCTTCGAAGCCCCATAACTTTTTTTGCGTGTGCTTTTACATGCATTTTTTTATTGTATTAAGTCTACATGAGTGTGTGTTTAAAAAAAAACGTATTTATTGTTACAGATATTGAAATTTAAAAAAAAGTTACAGCTATTACAAACTTAGTTTTATATTAAAATGTTCTTTGGTTTATAACGTTGCTAACCATATGCTATTTACGTAAGTCAATAAAAAAAATAATACTGCAAATAAGGTTTTAGTCAGAAGAGTGAAGAAAGTCGCACCTAAATAAAAGTACGGATTTCGACGCAACACAGCGAGCAAGGAAATTTACCTGGCCGTTTTAGACGCGTGTGAATTATTATTACTATTTCTGTCCTTAGATTGGATTGGGTTAGTCGCCGCTGACTTGACCCTACCGTCATTCGAGATTTAACTGTCTCTGCTGTTGGAAGTGTCTGTGCCGCGTTGTTCAGTTTTTTAAATTTGTATTTTTTTGTTTTGTTACTTTTATCGACTTTTTGCTACTGTTGTTTTAACTTTGGTTGTTGATATGCCTAATTTCACCAACGCTGAGTATGCTGATATGGTGATGGCATAATGGTATTAATAATTATTCACACGCGTCTAAAACGGGCAGGTAAAATTTCCTTGCTCGTTGTGTTGTGTCGAAATCCGTACTTTTATTTAGGTGCGACTTTCTTCACTCTTCTGACTAAAACCTTATTTGCAGTATTATTTTTTTTATTGACTTACGTAAACAGCATATGGTTAGCAACGTTATAAAACAAAGAACATTTTAAAATAAAACTAAGTTTGTAATAGCTGTAACTTTTTTTTTAAATTTCAATAGGAGTGGAGATGTTTTCATACTTTCATAATTTTTTTTTTTAATAAAAGGCCCACGTGTTTATTTTGTAGTGTTATCTGTAACAATAAATACATTTTTTTTAAATACACACTCATGTAGACTTAATACAATAAAAAATGCATGTAAAAGCACACGCAAAAAAAGTTATGGGGCTTCAAAGGGTACATTTTGGGTAATTTAGAAAAACCTAATAAAAAAATCATACCTCCGTAACCGTAATACTAAGGACCCAGGTTCCAAGACTGAAAAGGTAGCAAATGACCCTACCAACGCCCCAAAAAAATTTGACGGTCCATGTGCCGAACACCCTGTATTTTAAATCAACAGATTGGAGTAAGTATTAGTGGAATAAAATAACATTTTTTTCTGATCGAACCAATATTGAGGTATATCACCTTGTTACCATGTGTCATAACACACTCATATTTCCCAAGGGAAATATGAAACGTCAAATAATATTTCTTTCAAAACGTCGAATCATATTTTATTTCTTTATCTAGTAACAAAATGGAAACTGCAATTTCCACTAAAATTATTTCCACCAGATACAAAGGAAGAAAAAATATCTTGTTCATAATTGTTCGTCGACGAGACTACAGTTTTCTTGAGAACATTCCGTGCAGCAGCAGTCTCGGACGACTCTCCCAAAACGGTCTTCAAAGATTGTGATGCTGCAGATGGCTCTCCCTCCACACCTGCTGTCATCTTCGCTACCTTATTTTTGTGCAGCATACTGTCAGCCAGATAGCCTTCTGTAACAGACGAACCATGTCTCTTCAATGTTGTCATTGAGGCTGCCGTATCGGCAACCAATGTCATGGATGTTCGTCTTCCATAATGGCCTGTATACGTTTTCGGATTATCTAAACCCAACCATTCAGCAGTATTTTTGCCGGCAGGTTGAAAAGTACACATCTTCTTCCTATAAGCTACGAAGAACCTAAGAACGCCTTGCGGACGCAACGCCGAATACTCCCTCACCAAACGAACCGCACCCATCTTCATCAATTATAGTGAATATTCTGTTTATATCATTAAGTTAGTCTTTGAGACTTTGATTATGATTACCGACCCACGATCTTCGATATCTGAACATAGCATATTCACCAACTCTTGTGTTCTGCAGGCGCCAAATATTTCCATTATTAAAACAACCTTCACTTGCACCAACCACACTTAGCGTTAAGCGTCCCTTAAAATGAATCCTTAACTCAAATTGCGTTGCACCAACTGTTAAGCGGCACTTAAATCGCTTAAGCGAGCCTTAAATTTAAGTGCTCATTCACGGCCACTTAACTATTTAAGGGCGGATTCTACCCATAGATCAAAGGTAAATGTATATTTATTTTGGTATTTATCTATGATTCTAACCTAAAATAATTTGATTTGTTTGGTTTTCCACTCAGACTAAAGTCTATTTCTATAGTCTAAGGTTTTCCAAATATTTGTCTATATACTTTGAACAACGCTATTTATTTGTATAATGAACTTCTTTAATGAATTTAATGCATTTTATGACGACTTGGATATAGTAGAAATTGTTTAAAGAGAATTTCCTAGGCGTATATACGTATAAATTCTTTAATTAAAACCATATCGGGCTTGTTTATTTATATATTAATTTATAAACAAATATTTCTGCCATAGAATAGACGAAATATTTAAAACTTCTTTAACCACAGAACATCAAATATTGCGTGTAGCCAATGAAATCGCTTTATTGATCTAGGGAGAAATGAAATACTGAAATGTCACTAGATTGAGAAAGTTAAGCGTCGCTTAGTTAAGTTTCTGTTAAGTGACAGTCGTGCAACTGGAGATGAATTTAAGCGACCCTTAATTTCAAGCGACATTTTAAGGGGCGTTGGTGCAAACGGGCCCTAGAGTTTTCAAATTTTCAGAATATATTAATTGCCTAAATTTCTCGGTCAAGTTCGGTATTGGGTCTAGTCCATTGAATAGTTTAGCAGTGATGAGAATCTAAAATTTGGTTCCCTCAATAACTTCCTGAATAAACATTCATGCGATCAATTTTGTAACCTGTAAGGTATTTGATTGCGGTTTAAACGAAGAGGTTTGCATCATTTCGTGGAAATCATCATGCTACAGTTTTCAAAAAATTTTCAAGACTTTTTTTTATCTCATTTGATTTTCATCAGAGATTTATAAAATAATGAATGTATATCTTGTATAATTGCATCTCTCATCATCGTAGCGTTGTATAAATAGAGGGATTTTTTAATTTATTTGAGGTAGGAGCAGAAGTGCAAAAAATGAACTAAATAAAAAATATATTTTGTACTTCTACGAATGATAATTAGTTCAAATCGAAAAGGATATATTGAAGTGTAAGAATCATTGACATTTCTTTAGGACTTTGACAACTTATTCTATTTTATGTTGAAGTGCTTTATGATTAGGACATAAATAATCCTAAAATGCCGGAATATCTGGTTTGGGGATTGATAAAAATACAGGGTGAGTCTTTGACCACTGCATTAATTTCAACCATAGGTTCTTGAGATCAAAAGAAACACTTTTTCCATTACGGTTTTTCTATATTCAGCTGCGTTGAAAAGTTATAAGCATTTTAATTTTTCACATTGGGCAAATACCCCTCTGTAGTCCAGTTTAGTTTGAATGAAAAATACTTTCCACAGCATCCACTATTGAATCTGAATTGTTTAAAAATATTATTTTCCCTGTAAGAAATGATTCACTCACTCATGTTTCATCCGATGAGGTCCATATTCAGAAGGAAGATACAAAATACTAATTTTCTGGTAAAAAAAATTCAACACCATAAACATAGATTTTTGTTGTTCTACTATATTTTCTTTCTACTTCAAGATTATAAACCTTGCCTTTCTAGTGGGAAATTCTAAAAAAAACCTCAGAATTATTGGGTGTTATCATCATACATTTGTAATGTTCTTCTTAAAATTTCCAAATCATGAAAACCATCATTTCTATGAAAACTTCCAAGGCAAGAGGTTGTCACTGTGCTTTTTTTCACTCAAAGCCAGAAAAAATCATCTATGATTTTCCAACCACTGATATTTCTGAAGTTTCTTCTCCTTGACCGAGACCAGTGAACAGGTCTATGAGGTCTCTTGATATCATACTGTTAAAAATATGAAAATCTTTTTCGAAATCTTCAACAACAATGAATGATGTCACTACGAATAATCATTTTAAAGTGATGTTACTTTGCTTGATGATTATTTTCTGTACTGAATCCCAATAACAATTTACCTGGATAGATTACAAGTATTTCCAGATTTAGGTGTGCAATTATACTTTCTTGAAGAAATACCTGAATTTGATTTTGTAAAATCAACTAGGTGTTCTTTAATAAAAAATTTTTTGTTAAATCATTAATATGAATCTATTCTGTTTAGACTATAATTACTGATTACTGATTTTTATAATCAGAGTATCTGTTTTAATTACGTAAACAAGAACATAAATATTGAATAATGGTTATTCATAGATTATGTCAAATTTTAATACCTTACCATAGAATATCAATTTATTACCGAACCCCAGGAGAGAAAAAATTAATATTTGCAATGTTTTTTTAAATGAAAGATAATATCTGTAACTATTATTGATCTTTAGTTATAATTTTCCTCAAAATAATTAGAGTACATTATTATCACATTAAAATATTATAACGTCTCTGTGGTGGGTAGTTCCCAATTAAAAAGTGTTCTGTGGTTCCTTGTTGTATTATAATATCGATAGTTTTAAATTATTCAATTCAGTATGAAATAATTATGGTCAGAAAATGCATTCTATTCTAATCTTTCTTGTTTATGAGCTTATAGCTTCAAGTTTCAATATTGATTGAATTTTAATTAACCATGCATCATAACAAACATTCAGAAATATTAAAACTGAGTCAAATTCTATTATCTCCTAAGTTTGTGAACAAGGTTGAATCGGCGTGTGAAATAAAGTTAATAAAGGTATAAAACAAATCTATGAGACTGGGTTCGAAGTTTTTAAAACTCATATGAGCTCAATTTGCAGCATTCCTATGTTAGAATAGATATAATTTGATGAACCCTGAAAGTCTGAAGCTATAAAAAACCAGCTCTTCATAAAGAGAAGTCTTCAATTTAACAGGTCCTGACAGAAAATACTTTACCTATTTCAACGGTCAAAATATACCGAAGTACCGAAGAGTGATGGAAAACTTTTTCTCTATTTATTATGGAATATCATTCTGGATTAAATATTAAACAAGGTGATAGACATCATTAACAATGAATACAGCAAATGGCAATTTAGATTTTGTGGTGAATGTAAGACAAAAATTGTTCAGTGGTTAATTTCATCTATAGTGTATAGTGGTGGAACCATAGACTGGAGATATTTCCCCAACCTTTTGTAGAAATATTTAATAAAGACATAAAATATGGCAACATTGAACAAATCTGATTATTGAATCATTTCAGCATAGAGTTGGATTTGGGAAAATCAGAAAATTTGGACAAAATTATATCGATTCAATTCCTCTCAACTTCAAATAACTCAAGAATGGTGCAATTTAGGAGAAAAGATGAGGAATGATTTTATCTGCAAAAAAGACTAATGATTCCAGGAGGTACGAGATACGGACCTTTAGTTCAAGCGATATTTGTTTTTCATGCAATTTAACCAATCTGTAGAGTAGTAGTGAGAAACCCACAAGAAGTGAAATAAATCTATTGATGCCAAAATATGCACAAGTGTTATCAAAAACCTTCTACAAGAGATCATTTCAATTGATATTGTCGTTTGAATATTACAGGTGAAAATGCAATTTTTTTATGAAATTTCAACACCCTATATCTTTTGAACGGGGCAAAATTTGGAAAAATGTTATAGGAAGAAAATGTTTCTTTTGACGTCAAGAATCTATGGTTAAAATTAACGCAGTGGTCAAAGACTCACCCTGTATATGGAGTCACATTAAATGACATATCTTAATCTTGTGTGAAGATAGCTAGGAAAAAAAATTATTTTTCACTGGGTCAATTTTAACTCTTTGTTTGCGTAATATCTCAGCTTGACGCTTTTTTATAGTCTCGGCTGTTTATACATCAGTCCTTTTTTCAACGTTATTCAAACGATTTTCAAGTTTCGAATCGATAGAATTGATAATCTGGAAGTTATAGAGGAAACTGAATTTCAGATGCTCATAACTCCTGAAACATTGGGCAGATTTGGCCCAATAACGAATTTGACTGAGATATGCGAACACTTATCCTATTCTAAAAATAAGTTTAGCTCATCTCTTCAGGAAGATAAAGAGTATACGATTGTCCGGACATACTCAAGTTTAACCCTGTATTTTTAATCAGGAAAATCGAATCCAATCGATTGAGATCATTTTCGGCTCGATATTCTAACATTTTAGGAAAACGATAGGATGCTACTAGAACTTGTCTTGGACTGGTAATTGTTACTTACCCCCCTTAATAAATAAATAATCATTGCTCCTACGTGATGGGGGTACCAATTTTCAAATAAATTTCACCTAATTTTATATCTTTCAATGAAGGTATGATGACGAAATATTCCAATTCCTCTTGAATATCGAACATTAAAAAATTTACACAATTTTTTTAACCATGATAATTTAATAAGAACGAATTGGTTTCTTCATGTTTACGGTGAGTGAGTTGGGTGATTAACGAGTTATATCGTTGCTTGTTCTGATTTTCACCTTTGCAAGAATGGCAAACGCAGATCGGTGTTTGATTAAGAAATATTTTATTGGAATGCAGCTATTTTTGTTACTTTTCATTTCCTCATTATTCTGATGAAGTCAAGAAATTGCCCCCATTTTGTAGGAAGGTCCGTTAACATTTTGGACAACTTGAATTCTTCGATTATTTCATCCACTTGAAAAAAAAAAACAATTTTAAATTTCATCCGATTCCTTGTTCAAGTAAAACAGCTTGCGATCGTCTGAAATTTTCTGATATCGAGCCAAAAATGGTCTTAATCGATTCGGATTGACTTCCTGACGAAAAATGCAGGGCCAAATTCGAGGTTGGGTTAGGTTGGGAAAAAAGAAATCCATTATTTTTACTTCAATCTTAGGGCTTTACTTAACATAGTTACAATCATTCGTTAATGCTCACATATGCACCAATTTTTTCAGTTAATTGTTGCCATTTAGAAGGTGATTTAATTATGCCTCGTTCCCAGAACATCTTGTCCCTATTAGCAAAAAAATGAGAAAACCATTTTTCACAATATCCTCTTTTGGACAATTGGAGGGATTTGGCTCAATAACGAACTTCGCCGAGATATTTAGATAGGTAACCTATTCTGAAAATATGATATGTCTTGGTAATGTCTCTAGGAAAATGGGGAGTATTATTTTAAGTTTGAAAATGTATTCTGCTTCAGTAGGCCAAACTCAATCGATTGAGACAATTTTCGACCCTATATTCGAAAATTACAAACATTTGGGCTTGTTCTACTAGAACAAGGGCACCAAAAACTGAAAATATTAGAAAATTTTTCAATTTCATCGATTGTCAAGATCAACAGAACTTTAAAACTACATCAAATCTTAACTTATATGTGATTTAAGAACTTCTTGAAGTTACTTCAAACAAACGGCTTTCAAACTTCAGGCAACTCAATTCATGGAGATAAAAAGCGACATTCATAAATGCCGCTTCATAGGTTTTTTTCTTCTTGTACGTTTCTCTTCTTTGGGTATTATAGAATAGTATTCTGTTGATACTATATATACATCATCGATATTGGCACATCGATAATGAATTTCTTAAAACAAATATTACCTTATATGGAATTCATAAAAATTCTTATATCCCATTTTTTTCTAACAACTGAAGGACAAAATTTTTGAAATCCAAATACACTGATCAACAATTGCTAGGGATCACTTATGAACTTCTCTTCATTTGTATTTTTTTTTAAGTTATCTCGTGAATATCTGTACATTATATGTTCTCTAAGAAAAAAATTAAGATGTTTTGAGTTGATTATATCAAATTTTTCGTCTCTTGTTCACAAAATCGATTATAATCTGTAGGCTGTTACAGGTGGAGTGAAAAGCAATGTGGTATTTGTTATTAAATCTGTTTTTTTCTCTCGTTCAAACACATAAGGTGACAATAATTGAAGAAATGAGAACAATATCAGCTTATCAGTAATGCCGAGAAGACGTTTGGCTCCTGTGCAACTGGACCAAATCATACGGTGGATACAGGAAGGTTTGTCCCAGCGAGAAGTGTCCCGGCGCTGGAATGTTTCGCAAAGTGTTGTGAGTCGGGCTTGGAATAGGTTCATCCAAAACGACTCAGTAGCTTATGATCATGGGGAGGTCGGCAGCGCAGTACAACAGCTGCCCAAGATCGTCTTTTGATCCTCAATGCTAGGAGAAATCCCACTTACCCGGCGTCGCGGCTCAATAGATCACTGAGAGTTGCAACAGGAGTTCTAATTTCGAACCAGACTGTAAAACGACGACTACATGTTCGTGGTTTGAGAGCACCTAGGAGGGTACAACATCCCCGTTTGAATAGGGAACACCGGGTTCATCGACGGCAATGGGCCGAGGAGCACCGCAATTGCACAGTTGAAGATTGGAGCCGATGTTTATTTACGGATGAGTCTAGATTTCGTTTGGTCAACTCCGATGGACGTATTCTTGCTTGGAGGGAAAGAGGTCGAAGGTATGCAGAACAGTTTATGGTACCCACAACAGCTTTTGGCGGAGGTTCTATATGTGTATGGGGAGGCATTTGTTTGAACCAACGTACAGAGTTGGTTGTTCTGCAGAACACTACAATGACCAGCCAGAGATATCACGATATGATTATTGAACCCGTTTGCGGCTACCTTGGGCGAGAATTTCATTTTAATTGACGATAATGCCCTGTCCACATCGTAGTCGTCTGGTTAATGAAGCGCTAGAAACTCATGTTATTGATAGGATGGACTGGCCAGCTCGCTCTCCAGACATGAATTGCATCGAACATGTCTGGTCTGAGATGTCTGGACAATTGTCAACCTTAGAACAACCGATCAATAACCTGGAGGACCTTTCTAACGCTTTACGGGATACTTGGACGAATTTTCCCCAAAATTTTATAAATCGTTTTTTTCTCTCCAACTTTTCATTTTTCATTCTTTTCTCAAGTGAACCATATTATCAACTGAAAATACTCTGATATCTGACTAAATTTATAATCTTGGAGCGAATATTTCAGAAATAAATTTAGAAAAAGTAAGTGATCCCTATCAATTGTTGAGCAGTGTAATTTAGATTTCTTACATCTGATGGGAGACAACTAAACATTTCATAAGACAGGTAGGTACAGGTCTTGAATGAGGTCATTATATCGTATTTTTCCAATTCTTCTCGTTTTTTCTGATAAACCTTTCACGTAAGGAATGACGCTTTTAATAGTTTGTCCAATAGGTGCCTATGTTGTATCATTAGGTGGTTCAAGTTGATTTTGTTTTATTTGTTTGGTTCTTTCCAATATCTTTTTGGGATAGCCATTACTTATTAGTCTTTTTGTGATGTTTTTTATTTCCCCATTTTTATCTTGTTTGGTAAAGCATATATCTGTTGCTCTATCATACAAACAAACATTTCGCCACTCCCAATTTAATGTTTAGTCCATGATAGGAATTAAAATGTAGATTTGAACCAGTGTTGGTTCGTTTTATACACACTGGATCATTGGATTCTATTCTGTTTCTTGATTGTTAAGATGTCGAAGGAATTCATCTATACATGATAAGCTCATACATTTATATACAAATTTTAGTTGATGACGAGATATTGTTGATGATGGAGCTCGTGTTGAATGATTGTTTGGGCTATTACCATCAACTATTGTGGATGTAATGTTTTCCGACGTTTCGATAGACATCTTCTATCTTTATCAAGGAGAAAAGTAAGAAACCTTTAGAAAATTATCAATTTTCAAAAAGTCAATATTGACAGAAGTCATGAAAGAAAATGAACGATGTTATATACTCATCTGTGATATGATGATCTTTTTAAGTTGGATCGAACTATCGGCGTCCAAACTTCTGGCAGATCTATAGATGGAGCACTTATGGAATCAGGAGTTATTTTCATAAATGCTGCTTCTTTGATTTTTCTTCTTGCAAGTTTTTCTTCTTTGGATATTATTGATGCTTCATCCCACTTTATACGATGATTCTCATCTACAGCATGTTGGACCAACCTGGATTTGTCGCTGTCTAGTACTCGTAGAAGCTTCTGATGTTCTTTTATTCGTACATTCAGAGGGCGTTTAGTTTCTCCGATGTAAGATCTTCCGCACTCGCAAGGTAATTCATATATGCAGTTCTTTGTCCTTTGTGTCTCATTATTAGGCTTAACTATTGTAAGTTTAGCTCTGATAGTGTCTTGAGTTTTGAATGCAGTCGTTATGTTGTATCTATTTCCAATTCTTCTTATTTTCTCCGACAAACCTTTTACATAAGGAATTACGGTTTTAATGGTCTGATTTATATCTGTTGGTTCAGGTTGACTTTCTCTTGTTCATCTAGCTTTTTCTAATATCTTTTTGGGGTAGCCATTGCTTCTAAGAGTTTTCGAGATGTTATTTATTTCTTCATTTTGGTCTTCTTCAGTGCAACAAATATTTATTGCTTTATCAAATAAACATTTTGCTACTCTCAATGTAGTGTTTAGTTGGTGGTTTGAATCAAAATGTAGATATTGTCCTGTGTTCGTTGGCTTTTTATACACAGTGGTTCTTGGGATTCCATTTTGTTTATGTACGAGTACATCTAAGAATGGAAGTTGTCTGTCTTTTTCGATTTCAATTGTGAATTTAATTGATTCCTCTTGATTGTTTAGATATTGAAGGAATCGATCTATAGTGTCTCTTCCATGTTGCCAAATAATGAAAGTATCATCTACATATCTTTTCCACAGTTTGGGTTTAAGTACATATTTTTCTAATGCCTTCTGTTCGAAAATTTCCAAATATAAATCAGCTAAAATTGGTGATAGTGGTGAACCCATGGCCATTCCAAATTCTTATTGATAAAAGATGTCTTCAAATTGGAAATATGTTGTTTCAATACAAATAGAAAGCATTTCCATAATTGCATTCACGCTTAGTGTAGTTCTTTCACTAAGGGTTTGATCTTCTTCTAGTTTTTTCCTAACTATGATAAGTGTTTTATCTGTCGGAATATTAGTGAACAAACTGGTGATGTCGAAGCTGACCATAACGTCTTCTTCCATGATTTCTTGATGTTTCATTATTTCTATGAAGTGTTTCGTGTTTCTTATCATGGATGTTGAATTACTTTTTAATGGTGATATAATATTCAGCAGAAATTTAGCCAATTGGTGGCATGCTGAATTTCTTGAACTCACAATTGGTCTTAGAGGAATATTTGCTTTGTGTATTTTTGGTAGACCATATAAGTGTGGTGGTTTACTGAACTGAGGTGTAAGTCTTGATCTAACGAATTGATCTGGAAATTCATTTCGATATTTATAAAGGATTTTGTAAATCTTGTTTTCAACTGTGGTGGTAGGCTCCTTTTTTAGTCTTTTGTATTTTCCTGCTTCTAATAATTCATTGATTTTTTGATTATAAGAGCCATTAACTCACACACGCGATGCGTATAGTGCGCAGGTGCTGCATATATTGTGCAATTTGGCATGTTTGGGTCATTTTCATTCAGAAAAATATTGGCAATAGTGTATTAAAGCCCACTAATTTACTTTTTGTGGGTGTTGCGTGTCTGCTTCCACTGTCCAATGCAGAGTTTCTTGGCTCCAATATATAATTTTAATCAAAATCTGACGAATATCTCATGAGATATTCAGTATTAAAAAAAATTTTCGGGAATTCTTCAAAATTTGTTAGCCTAAAATTTTTCACTTAATTTGATAGACTTCTTCAATCGATATTCGAAGTATTTTCGAGTTGCAAATTAATCGGTTAGTTATTTTTTCAGTTATTGGAGAAACCATATGTCAGATACTCATAACTGCGGAAACACTGGACGGATTTGGCCGAATAATGAACTTAATGACACTCGAATCTATTTTGCAAATGAGAGAATCATATTGCATATACGGGCAGCATTTTGGGGCTACAACAAGCTCGTAGTTCAACTGAAAAAAGCGCGCAAAAATAGGTTCATTGGTTGGTTTCACATCCCTATTACTGGGTAATTTTTCCCTACCTGATACATTTAGGGTAGTTCAAGATAAGAGAATTGTTGTTACCTCTTCTCAATCATTAGAAGTGATGGTAGTATCTCGATATTCACTCGAGACAAAGAATAAACCAGCAATAATTTTATATTGTATTTTATTCTTACCTATCTAAACTCCAAAAAGAGTTCTGTATCTGAAATGGTGTACTGACGTCAGAACCCTTAAAAGAGTTCGTTTAAAACATGTCTAAAATTTTTGCTCCTTCGATTCAAACATTGACGAGCCGCCGCTGTTCCAATGTGCTCTACTGGTTCGCGGTTTTACTCTGTTTAATCTTGGATTTTATCTTTGGATCTAGTTAGCTGTATCTGACCGCGAAATAATTAAGAGAACGTCGGTTCTTTGGGTTTTATTGGTCTCTTATTTAACCATCTGAAAGTAAACAAATAAGCAGAGTGTATCGGTAATTTTGGACAGGAGGGGTCGTTTTCATGGAAATTTTGTATGTAAATTATGTTCGTTCATTACGGACTGACAACCGCAGTTTCGCCAGCTATCTTATTTATTATACAATGTTTCAAAAGAAAGTCTGATTACTGGATTGACGAAAAAATGTTACAAAGCATCGAAGGGAAGTGTTTGTGCTTGTTCGGCAATAAATGTTATCCCGATGAAAATTTATCTAAACCTGGATCATGGAAACCGCTCAAATAGGTTTCGCAACAATAGAAAAAATTTAAAATGCACTGACGTCAGCTTTCATCATCCTCATCAGTTCTAATTTGGAGATATGCGCGTTGAAATCACGGAACAAATCCATTTTCTCGGAAGAAAAGTATTTGGCGACAAAATCATGAAACAGGTCAATTTTTGTAGCATTCCGTGCTATTCCAGCCAATCCTTTAAATTTTTTCAAAAGAGAAAGTGGGCCATGTGGTACTTTTTGGCTAGGTCTCTGTAATTTCTTCACAGACGTGCAGAAATTTTCATAAATTTCTTTTTTTTGAAAAACTTGGTTTTCAGTATGTCATGGCTCAACGATACCTACCTGATGAAATTTGTCACCGAATGAAAATCGTCCATTAGAGTTTTGTTCATACACAACTTTCAGTCCGTACGAACTCTTAAATGGAAAAAAAATTAGCGACATTGGAAATTTATTTCGGCATTGAAGTATCACCCGGAGAATCATTCTGCATTACAATGTAAGTTGAATTAAATGTTCAAAATGACTACCATCGGTCTGGATGCAATCGCTTGTCACCTTCTTCGTGTACCTTCTGGAGAGTTTTTGGAGTTATTCTACCTATCTCGAACGTTATTCGGTTTTTCAAGTCTTGAAAATTTTCAGACCATTTAATGTACACTTTTGATTTTAGGTAGCCCCATAAGAAAAAATCAAGTGCTGTCAGATCTAGTGACCTGGCTGACCATTCTGTGGTACCGCTTCTTCCAATCCATTTCTTGCATTGTCCATTAACTCACACACGCGATGCGTATAGTGCGCAGGTGCTGCATATATTGTGCAATTTGGCATGTTTGGGTCATTTCCATTCAGAAAAATATTGGCAATAGTGTATTAAAGCCCATTAATTTTTTTTGTGGGTGTTGCGTGTCTGCCTCCCCCGTCCAATGCGGATTTTCTTGGCTCCAAAACCTGCAATTCTCTCGGTTCATTGTTCCATTTAGAGAAAATGTGGCTTCATCTGAAAATAGTAATTTACGTTACAAGTCCGGAAATTAGTGTTTTTTTGGACGAATAGACAAAATCCCAAGACGAGCGTAAGCGAGTCCTAGAAATCTGCGAGTCCAAAAAAAAAACATTTTCTGTCGTGTCTACAAATTTTTCTCTAATACCGTGAGGCACTTCTATTACGATTTCTTAAACAATAAACTCGTATTTGAGCAACGATTGAATACAACTTAAATTCAAATTTTCTGAAAGTAACACATTTATCGTATGATATGATACAGGGCGCATTTGAACGCAACATGTTATGTATGTATTTTTTTTCACCCATGAGCATAAAAAACAATTTCATTACTTCGTATTTTAAATCTCTTCATGGTTATACTTCGTTGTTAGAAGTACTTCTTCGAATTGAAACTGTCTACTTTAGTAGAAATGTACTAATATCATACCTAAGATCATACTAAGATCATAACCAAAGCGCAGTGTTTCACACATTCTAATTTTAAATTAAGGGGTTTGAAAATTGTGCATGAACAAAACTGTAATGGTCGACATTCATTTGGTGACAAATTTCTCCGGGTATCATCGTCAGAAACTGAATAAACCATGACTAAGAGCACAAAATGAAAACCTCTATACTTATTTTTCAAAGAGAAAAAACTTTCTCAAAAACTTCTGCACGTCTGTACAGAAGATACAAAGACCTTGACAAAATAGTGCCACATGATCCACTTCCCCTATTCAAAAAATTTAGAGGTTTGATGGGATGGCACAGGGTACAACAAAAGTTTTTCGAAAATACATAAAAACCTGGTACATATACAGGGTGAGTCTTTGACCACTGCGTTAATTTTAACCATAGATTCTTGACGTCAAAAGAAACATTTTCTTCCTATAACATTTTTCCAAATTTGGCCCCGTTCAAAAGATATAGGGTGTTGAAATTTCATAAAAAAATTGCATTTTCACCTGTAATATTCAAACGACAATATCAATTGAAATGATCTCTTGTAGAAGGTTTTTGATAGCAGTCATGCATATTTTGGCATCAATAGATTTATTCCATTTCTTGTGGGTTTCTCACTACTACTCTACAGATTGGTTAAATTGCATGAAAAAACAAATATCGCTTGAACTAAAGGTCCGTATCTCGTACTTCCTGGAATCATTAGTCTTTTTGCATATAAAATCATTCTTCATCTTTCCTCCTAAATTGCACCATTCTTGAGATATTTGAAGTTGAAAGGAATTAAATCGATATAATTTTGTCCAAATTTTCTGATTTTCCCAAATCCAACTCTGTGCTGAAATTATTCAATAACAAGATTTGTTCAATGTTGCCATATTTTATGTCTATATTAAATATTTCTTCAAAAGGATGGGGAAATCTCTTCCCTCTATGGTTCCACCACTAAAAACTAATAGATGAAATTAACCACTGAACAATTTTTGTCTTACATTCACCACAAAATCTAAATTGCCATTTGCTGTATTCATTATTAATGATGTCTAGCACCTTGTTTAATATTTAATCCAGAATAATATTCCATAATAAATAAAGAAAAAGTTTTCCATCGCTCTTCGGTATATTTTGACCTTTGAAATAGGTGAAGTATTTTCTGTCAGGACCTGTTAAATTGAAGACTTGTCTTTATGAAGAGCTGGTTTTTATAGCTTCAGGCTTTCAGGGTTCATCAAATTATATCTATTCTAACATAGGAATGCTGCAAATTGAGCTCATATGAGTTTTAAAAAACTTCAGAACCCAGTCTCCTAGATTTGTTTTATACCTTTATTATCTTTATTTCATACACCGATTCAACCTTGTTCACAAACTTAAGAGATAATAGAATTTGACTTAGTTTTAATATTTCTGAATGTTTGTTATGATGCATGGTTAATTAAAATTCAATCAATATTGAAACTGGAAGATATAAGCTCATAAACAAGAAATATTAGAATAGAATGCAATTTCTGACCATAATCATTTCATACTGAATTGAATAATTTAAAACTATCGATATTATCCTCAAAATCTTTCCACTTTTTTTGAAGATACAAATAACTTTTGACAGTTTCAAACAGAATCAAAACAACAAGGAACCACAGAATACTTTTTATTTGGAACTACCCACCACAGAGACGTTATAATATTTTAATATGATAATTATTTACTCTAATTATTCTGAGGAAAATTATAACTAAAGATCAATAATAGTTATAGATATTATCTTTCATTTAAAAAAACATTGCAAATATTAATTTTTTCTCTCCTGGGGTTCGGTGATAAATTAATATTCTATGGTAAGGTATTAAAATTTGACATAATCTATGAATAACCATTATTCAATATTTATGTTCTTGTTTACGTTATTTACTCTGATTATAAAAATCAGTAATTATAGTCTAAACAGAATAGATTCATATTAATGATTTAACAAAAAAAATTTTATCAAAGAACACCTAGTTGATTTTTCAAAATCAAATTTAGGTATTTCTTCAAGAAAGTATAATTGCACACCTAAATCTGGAAATACTTGTAATCTATCCAGGTAAGAGTGGTCTTCTATTGATGGAGACAGACTTCTTCAAGTTGCTAATATCGAATCTGGAAATAAAAAGACCAAAAGCAGAAAAAAGAACTGAATAACAAAAATACGTATCATATTCGTTTGAAATTTATAACCCATTTCAAGAAAGAGTTGGAAACATCATGAATAGTCCTAAAACCATCTTGAAATTTATATATGGGACAACTATTGATGAGATGAGGTAACATGCGTTAGGTCCATCTAAATAGCATGCTATTGGTACGACCATAACCTGTTCTCGAATGATTTAGAACTGTCCAAATTTTTCTTGGAAGATCAAAACCAGGAACTTTTTCAGAAGGATCAGAAACGAGATACTTATTGAACATTTCGTGAGAGTTCTACTCAGTCTTCCATAATTCTTTATCACTTATGTTGATATTGAAGAACGTATTATGCCATAATGGTTTACTTGACTTCAATCTGGGAATTCTATTTTGTGGAATATATGAAATAATTGGGAATAAATTGGGAAAAGAATTCTATTTGTTCCAAGAATTCAGAGCTGCAGTTTGTCTGCGAATATGGGGAGGGACAATGTTAGACAACATTGGTAACCAATGAACCGGTGTAGATCTTATGGTGCCACTAATTATTCTCATGGATGTATTCAATTGTGCATCAATTTTTTGTGTATGTGCACTATTAAACTAAACAGAGCAACAATACTCAGTTGCAGAAAAAACTAGGGCTAGAGATGCTGTGCGAAGAGTGGGAGCATCAGCCCCCAAGATGATCCAGCTAATTTCTGAACAATATTATTCCTAGTTTTCAGTTTTAGGCTCAGATCATTCAAATGAGCCTTGTAATTGAGAGATGAATCTAATTTGACTCTCAAAGTATTTTGGATAGAAATTATGTTCGATAGGAGATTCATTGAAAGTCACAGCTAATTTCCTATATTTTTCATGATTATTCAGATGGAAACAAGATACCTCTGTTCTGTTGGGATTTGGACATAATCGCCACTCAATAAAATAATTCTTTGAAATTTCCAAATCAGATGACGGTGTGTGAAGAATATTATTTTTTGTTTTCAGTTTCAGGCGCAAATCATCTATCATAAATGAGCCTTGAATTGAGATTTTAAATTGAAAAGTAAAGGTCCTAGAACTGATCCTTTAGGAAGACCGTTTTTCAATGTTTTAAAATTGCTACTCATATTGTCAATAAAAACATGAAACCTGCTACCAAACAACACATTTTCTTATAATATTACCCCTTTCCCACACTTCAGATGAGGAAAAAGTTTAAAAATTAACCCCACACAGTGAAATATAGAAGCAGCTCCTGTCTGTAACCCATTATTGAAGCCTGATTATATGAATGTTGTTAGGCTAAGAATCTGATCTGAAGAATTTCTATTTTTCCTAAAACGTCCCTAGAAATTCTGAAGAGCATTTTCTAAATTAAATTCAATTCTAGAAAGAATTAATCTTTCTTATATTTCGAAAGGAACACTGTATAAAGTGATTGGTCGATAACTATTAGGAAAACAGGGATTTCTTCCTCGTTTCAAAATAGAATTACGGAATTCGGAAGGAATAGTTCTTTATGTTGATTTCAAGAAAATAGCATTTGAGGCCGAAAAGAATTGGAAATCTGTGAGTGCTAATTTTTTATTTGAAATATAGGTTCGTGGATTTTTCCACATTCTTGGCGGCAGTTATTTTGGTATCAAAAAATTTTTAGGAACAAGCTTACAAAAGCTCCAGACCTCTCTTCAATGCTCTTCTTCATTTTTTGTTTATTTTATTATTATTATTATTTATTATTAAACAGTAAATAAGAGATGAGGCTAGGCCTATAATCCCTCAAGAAAAAAATCATGCGTTACATGTGATACAAGACAAAGAAAGAATTGTAAAACAACTATCACAAATCACAATTAACACTTGAGTTCATCCAACGGGTTTTTGAAGGCATTAATACTCGGTGCACCAACGACGCGTTCCGGAAGGGAATTCCACTCGTCAAAGACCCTGTTACAGGAAAATGCCGTCTCTGCGAAGTTCGATACTTCTCATGGTACAACTTCAACGAATGGCCCCGCAAATTGCCGGTGTTGAGAGTCTAAAGATCTCGCAAATCGCATCCGATGAAGCCGTGCAAGGCCCTTTACGATAAGGTCACCTCGCTCGCGACGGTCCATAAAAGATCGGAGACTAAATAGACGGAGCCTGTCATCATAACAGGGACGCAGTCTACCGTACGGCAAACGTGTCGCACATCTTTGAACCAACTCAAGTCGCTCCCGATCTCTCACGAGCGAAGGCGTCCAAATCGGACCAGCAAACTCCATTAGTAAAGTATTCTGGCCAAAGTCATCCGCGTATGCAGCGCACCTAGATGAAATCACCCGCCCAAGTTCGGCAACAAAAACGAGAAAAGCATCGGACCGAGCACTGAACCCTGCGGAACACCACTTGCCACGGGCCTCCAAGATGAAAGGCACCCGCCAACCTTCACCGAAAACTCTCGATCGCCCAAAAATGACTCGATCCACCGAAGTAGCCCACCCTGATTCCGAAATGATCTAGCTTGCTTAGCAACCTTTGAAAAATCCAGGTATAAAACGTCTACCGGGGAACCATAATCAAGCGATAAAGTCCACGAATTAAGGCACTGAAGCAAGCACGTGATGACCGACCGTCCCGGAACGAAACCATGCTGATAGTCGGGAATGGTCCCATTAGATATCAAGAAAGGTTCCATTTGCGAATAAATTACCTTTTCTGCAATTTTAGCAACAATGGGTGACAAACTAATAGGACGATAGTTGAAGGCGAGCTGTTTTTTATCACCGTCCTTATAAACAGGGGTTTTCATTGAAATATTTGATTTTTTGACATTTATTGTTCGAAAGAATATGTTAAAAAGGAACGACAATTACAAAGAACCATTGCTTCTATGGTGCAAGCTAGTCATTATCGACGCATGGATTCTCAGAGAATCAAGACCTCAAGTGCAACAGTGGACCGGTTCCGAGGTGACTCCCTCCCATCAGCATGGGATTGACAGTCTTGAAGGAGTCTGCCAGTCTCTACAAATAATGTGATGAACTTTCCAGACATGTCCAGAAAAAGCGCCATGTACGTCTTGAAGAGTGGAACCAGACTCACTTTCAGTGCAGATCCATACGACAACATATGACTTCCAAAATTCAAATACTACCAGTGGTCATCGATTGTGTTAACATTCTTCAAAGTAATACTGGCGAGAGGATTCGCTCGCCTATTAGGATAAGTAGGGAGAAAAAATGATTTATTGTTCAAATGGTACAACCTTCGAAATTTATTGTAGGCTTCGGAAATGCAGTGCACTGACACAAACTATAACTTAATCCTCCGTTGTCGTCTGCATAATTCAATGGTTTTCGAAAAAACTCCTTTTCTCTTCATTGGCTTTTTTCTGAAGCTGAAACTCTTCATATTGAAGGAAATTCTGCATTTCTGGAAACACTGCATTATAACAAGTTTGACTGAAAATGGCGGAGCTTGATGCTTTATCGCCACCCTGCCCTCTCTGACGAGCCGCCCTTGTATTATAGTAGTATACGTTAACCGTTACACCTCATAAGCACGATTCATTTTAACAAACTTTCATTGTTACATATTTAATTTTATGTAATTGCACGTTTCCTCGCGATAATTAAAAGAAACTAGGATCAAATCTGATTCGTTTCAACATCCCTAAGGTTGTGCAACTTATTTTCTAACTGGAGGAATTGATTTTGTACAGTCGGATTGCATATTTGTGGAATAGTTATTATGGCCAAATCGTTTGATTGAGTATATTTGTAACGAAATCAGTTTTAATATATGTGGTGAAATTTGTGTTTAAAGAGACGTAACCGAAGTCCAATCAAGAATGATCGAGTTGTCTGATCATCGAGTTCAAAAGAACCTTTAAGATAAAGGATTTGGTGTAGATGAAACCTCAAATTGAAATGAAAAAAAATGTGGATAAGCACTGACGTGAGACTAATCGATTGAGACTATTTTCGGTTCGATATTCGAATTACATTTAGGCAAAACGCTATTACATTAAATATTTGATGAATTCAGTCTTTATTTGTCAGAATATTATTTTAATTACTTGATTATATGGAGACAGTTTCAGTTTACAAAATTGTCTATTTTTTCAACCACAGCTGCCATGATATGGCATTCAGGTTGTTACATTTCAACTGATTGATTTCTTGTGAGGAAAAAACAGATTTATATATTACAGAAAAACGTGACTATGAATGTGATCAAATTCTTTTACAGCTAAACTACCAATTTACTCTTTTCGAATATTCATTAAAGGTAACGAATCCACATCTGTTTGTTCATTCAAAAGATATTGCGATCATGGTTCCTGTTGATTTCAAGTGCTTTTAAGAAGGTCAGTCTTGACGTTTTGGTTTCCATATGTATCATTTGGTAGTTATTATTGAATTTATGCCCAAATTCCTTAAGATGATTCGCATATGTAGACTTTCAGGAGTCTGAAAAATGTTACATCAAAATAACTTGAAATTTTCTAAGGAATCTATTTCTGCAATAAAAAAAATGGTGTTGTAATTTGAAAAACGGAAGTTGATGTCATTTCCGGAAAAACCGGAGGTGCTCATGCCCTGAAAAAATTTTTGATTTCTTCAGCATCGTGAAATACTTATAAGTGCTGAATTTCATGAAAATACGTTCAGTAGTTTCCCGTATAAATATGGGTGAGGTTCCTCGTGGAAGAACCTGTATAGATCAAACACTAGAATAGTTATACATCAAGCTCCTGTAATTCCACATCTGCGACTTAGTTAGGGTATTATTTCAATAATAACTAAAAAATAATGCATATGTTCTAAGCTGACCCTCTTAGAAGCGCTTGAAATCGACAAGTATCTCAGCCGCAATATTCTTCTGAATGTACAACAAACTGATGTGGATTCGTCACCTATATTGAATATCTTCCGAAATCAGTTTATTGGTAGTTAAACTGTAAAAGAATTCATTCAGTCAGTTTTTCTGTATATATTAATCTGTTTCTTCCTCACTAAAAACCAGTGAGTTGAAATGAAACTACCGGAATATGCCATATTTTGGTAAAACAGCTGTTGTTGAAAAAATAAACTAAAATAAACATTTTTGGAAATTGAAACTGCCTCCTTTTTATCAAGTAAACTATTCTATTAGTTTCCCAAACCAAAACAAGCTCCTAAAAAGAAACTTCTCTTAACGTGGGTTTACGAAGGTATAATTTATAAATATCTTTCATGAATGCACATTTTTTTGTTGAGATCCGATGAATAACTAATGAGTAATCGAATGTCTCCTAAAAATAATTTTGGAATTTTTCAAAAATTTTCAAACCTCACGATGCTCACAAAATTTGACGGTATTAAAACGAATTTTGAACTATTGGAAGGACTTGGCACAATGACGATCGTGACCGAGATAGTTGAACAATTAACATTTTCTGAAAATATTAAAAATACAGCTCATCCCAATTGATTGGGTCCATTTTCGGCTGGATATTCGAAAAACACGGACCTTGGACTGACCAATAGAACGTTAAATAAACTACAACACGTGCGCAAAAGGCATTCAGTTTGCCTTTGATAACTTGAAAAAATCAATATTTGAAAATTTAAAAAAGCACTGGGGTGAGGTCAAGAACTTCTAAAGTTCCAAAGTCTTTTCGTGAACTCTAGGACAGTGTGATACTAAATTAAACGGCTGCAAATTAATGGGAAAGAATCAAAAACTTATATATGTTACAATTCGTAATTACTACTCAGACTTAGTCCTCAGTTTTGTTCGAAAACTAATCTTACTTATCTTGAAAAAAAAGTCTTCCATCGAAAATCATATAGGATATATAGGATGTTATCTTTGTTCCAGTAGGCTCTTGTCATTTGAAATACCTTATTCATTAAAGTCAAATCATATGTTTTGGGATCTTCTTGAGGATAAAGTGTGAATGAATCACGAAAGATTTTTTACTGACATTATTGACAATGTTATAATTGATTTTTCATAGAAACAATAAGAAAGTGGTTGGTCAAAAAACTACATTCAACTAATGCCATAATTGCCAATGTTTCGTAGATATATTTCCACTTCTTCGGGGAAAGTTGAACTCTACAAGGAATTGATCTATCATACCATTATTGACAATGGAATTGACATAGAATTCATTATAGAAATGTCCAGAAATTGTGTAATTTTTTGGCGCTCTTGTTCACCCGAACAGAGTGCCTATAATTTTGCCTGAATGTCTGTAATTTTGGAATATCGAGCCGAAAATGGTCTCAATCGATTGGGTTCGACTCCCTGATGAAGAATTCGTGGAGAAAGTTGAGTCTGTCCGGCAGTATCCTCTCTAGCATCCAAAAGGGATGAGATGAAATTTTGTTTCCTGAATAACTACAAAAATATCCATTCGATCAAGTTGATACTTGATTTATTTTTGGGGGAGGCTGAAACAAAACGGCTCGCAAAATTTCGCGGAAATCGTCACGATAGAAAATTTTTTAAAAATTCCCAAAAAAAAATTTTTTAATACTCCATATCTCATGAGGCATTTTTCGGATTTAAATAAAAGTTCGTGATTATATCGAGGTGATCGATATCTTACTTATTCCCAAATTTCATTGTCGTAGCTCTTTCCCATCAAAAGATATGATCATTTTTTTCATTTACTCAAAAGAAAAGAGAAATGAAATGAAGTCTCGGTGATTTTCTCTGAACGATAGCCATCATAGATCGATATTCGATTGACAAAGGGCTCATTAATCAGTGTCAAAGCTCGTTTATATATGCCGTAACTTTAACCTTAAAAGTTGAACCATAGGAATTCAATGCTTTCGTTCATACTCATTCCCTAACCTTTTCCCTTACCCTTAAAATGTTCAACTTCTAGGGACAAATTCATAGAAATATATATTCATAAATAATTTGGACAAATTACAGATATATATTACATAATTAGATTAGATTATCTTATAAGTGTATAAGACTACCTTATAAGTAAGACAAATTAAGGGAATGTAATAGTGGGCATGAGTTTTTTCTGACACAGGCGCATTCTATAGAGCGTCAAATATTTATATCAGAGTATTGAATACAGAATCGATCTCTGTAAGCGGTAATTTCAAATAATATAATAAATTATAATTCAAGATGGTCAGTACGTTTCAAAACATTGAAACTCAAATTCAAAATGACAATTATTAACAAGCATACATTAAAATCCATAAACTCTATGTTCTGCTTAAGGTTAAGTTAACAGCCAGTATAAACGCCTACTGAAACTTTTACGGCATAGGGAATAAGGTAAGGGCTTACGGCATAAGGTACCAGCCAGTATAAACGAGCCCTTAGTTGGCGTAATATTAATCAAAATTTTTCATAACGGGAAATCATACAGATAGAATTCAATCTCGATGGTTGAAACAAAATACGTTGTCAAAATTTAGAAAAGCACTGACGTAAGTTTTTAGAAGGGAATTCAGCTTCGAACAAAACTTGGCGAAAATTATGAGTAGTTATTTTTAATTTGAGATATAGGTTTGTTTATTTATTAGGCGTTCATATTTGCATCACATTGTCCCATAGTACGAGAAAGGACTATTGTTCAGCTGATCAGAGTGCTTATAGATTTGTTATGGTTTGAATATTTACTCGCAAGTAGCTCAACAAGAGCGCCAAAGCAATCTGATCTCACGTCAGTGATTTCTAAATTTGTTTTATCAAGAGACAGAATCTGTTGTGGTAAAATCAATGAAGATTAAGTAGCTTCCATTCAACAACCTTCGCTTTCAACCATTTATCATTCGTAGAATTTGAAAAAGTAACTCCATTCTTAACTTCATCGTAGGAATTTCTGTGCTCTCATTAACTTCAATACTTGAAAACTCCTATATCTTCCCGTGGGTTCAGTCTACGAGAATCAATTTTTAGAATATGTAACATATCAATAATCTTCATATATTCACAAATTTTTGTTGAAATTAAACGAATACCGTATGAGTAATCAACTAGTTTCAAAAATCATTTTCATCATCATAACTGCTGAACTATTCAACAGATTTCGCCCAATAACTAACTTGACTGAGATATTTGGATAAAGAACATACTCTGAAAGTATGAATACTCTATGTCATCTTCTTTGGAAAATAGAGAGTATTAGGCCAGGCGTCTATACTCCAGTTTGACTACGGATTCATCATCAGGACTCCGAATTCGATTGAGACCATTTTTGGCTCGACGTTAAAAATTACAGACATTTAGGTAAAATGCTGTTATGCTAGTTTTCTAAAGTAGATCAGAAGTATAGATAAACCAATAAATTTATATTTAGAATCGGTAGTTCCACCTCTACCTTTTCTGACGGGCCACCACTGCAGGACCCTGTATTTCAGATGGCGTTAAAGAATATAGCGGTTCTCTCATTGATATAATGGTTCATATATGACCACACTGCTATGGTCAATGATTTCATCTCAGACATACATGTATATATGCATGTCTTAATTTTTCTAGTCCCCTTTATAATCAGTGGAGTGGTGAACGTACGTACACAACCAAAACATCAATTAACGGCTTCTCCAAAACGATCTCATAAAATTCACGAGGAAGTTAAATTTCAATTATATCATAACCGTTAGAGAACAATGGATTGGGTCAGCCGAAATTATTTTCTCTGAACGAAAAATTTTCAGCTGAAAATTTGGTTTTTGAGGTTTGAGATAATGATGAGCTCTCTAAAATAAGTCAGTTATCTGTCAGTTATACAGAGCTATGTTATACTAATACACCGGCCACGATTAATGAACAAACCTGTATCTCAAATAAATAATTTATTACTCACAAATTTTCTTAAGATTCACACGAAGCTCAAATTCCCTTTACCTAAAAAAATGTCACTGATTTTCTGAATTTTGACAACGTACATTATTTCTCCGTATCGAAATAATTTCGATTAACCTTCCTTCAACTGCAAATATATTGAAAAGTCCGATTGATGTTAATCGAATACTACATACCTGTGAAAGTTTCTAGTACTGAAATTTCTTACGGACTTTTACTCATTAATCATTTCTGATTATACGAAAATTTCGTATTTTTAGACGAATAATTAGCCATTTTTTTTTTATAAGTTTGACAGAAATATGAGATATTAAGAGCATCTATACATTTTTGTTTGAATACATCCTATATCTTATGAGGTATAAAGCATTAAAAAATCATTTCAAGGAATTTTTTAGAGCTTGTCGATTTCTGCGAAAATTTTCAAACCTATTTGTTTTGATCTATTTCGAGGAGCTTTCATGTAACAACTTGATATGAAGGATATTCTAGGAGTCATTAAGGGAACAAAATTACAGATGCTCATAACTCTTGAACAATTAGACGGATTTGGACCCGTGTGAAGTTAGCAGCCGATATTGAAATGCTGGCTGCTGGGTCGTAACAGCCGGAACTTCGTTTATGCGCACACCTTTGGAAATCTCCAATTGATTTTTAAGAAAAAGAACTAGAGGGTTAAGATCCTATTGTTTCATGTGGAATATGATCCTCTGAAGTCTTTTCAACAATTTGAAGTATTTCTATTTTGAATATTGGCGAATCAGAATTATTATACAACAGATTCGAAGAGAATATGAAAAAAATGTTGTAAAACCACAGGAAGAAAATAAAAAATCAGAATCATGATAAGGAATTGAATGTAATTCTAGGATACACCTACGAATGTATATTCACTCTCTTCCAAACTACTTAATCAATACTATTTCGGACAATTCGTACTTTTACCAATTACCCTTATACATCGGAATGGATAGTGCTCGAGTTCAAAGTTGCCATAAGGGTTGAAGAAACAGATGTTTCACCCTAAAAATTAAGTATGTTGTAGGGAATGCAATGTTCTTTCCTAAAAATAAACCGAAAATCACTTACAAGCCGTCGGTATATCGGAAAATTCGTACTTTGAATTCGAGCCCTAGCCATTCCGACGTATTAGGTTAATTGAACAAAGTACGAATATTTTTATATACCGACGGCTTGTAAGTGATTTTCGGCTTATTTTTGGGAAAGAACATTTCATTCCCTTCAACATACAAAATTTTCAGGGTGAATCGTCTTTTTCATCAACCCTTTCGGGAACTTTGAATTTGAGCACTATTCATTACGACGTATAAGGGTAATTGGACAAAGGACGAATTTTCCGATATACCGACGGCTTGTAAGTGATTTTCGGCTTAGTTTTCGGAAAGATCATTTCATTCCCTTCAACTACTTAATTTTCAGGGTGAAACATTTTTTTCTTCAACCCTTGTAGCAAATTTGAACTCGAGCACTAGCCATTCCGACGTATAAGGCTAGTTACACACACATCAATTTTGGACGTTCGATAAAAGTTCTTACGAACATTTATCGTACGTCCAAAATTTAAAGTAGCTTTCAGACCTGTCGATTTTGTATCGTAGACGTACATTTTCGATGATTCGCTTCAGTTGCTTGTCAGCATGAACCCTTTCAAGACTCGTGTTCTTGCTATGTGGTTGTTGTACCGTCGGCGTAGATGAAGGCGTAAACCAGGAGTTACTGGGTTCATCGTATTAATCAGAAAGATTAGATGCAGGATTTTTCACACGCTTTATGAACAATTTCGAAGTGACGAAGAAAAGTTTTTTAATTACTTTAGAATGTCAACAGCAAGCTTTGATGAATTGTATGAGAAAAAAACTAAATAATTTCTCCAAACACACTGCATTACTTCCTTCTCTGATGGTGGTTAAATCGCAACTAGTAAAGCCAAGCGAACTTCGGTCGTACGAACGAAATTCGATGTGTGTGAAGACGCCGTTTTGATCACATGCGCCACTGTTTTCACGATCACTAGACGGCGGTCGTGTATAGTCGAGACAATGGACGACCGCAACACGGCGTCCGTACGATAACTTTTGAGAAACTTTTGAGAATCGATGTGTGTGTAAAGACACAATGATTTCTTTGCGCCACTATTGGAATTTGGTCGTACGAATTTTTATCGTACGTCCAAAATCGATTCCGTGTAACTAGCCTAAGAGTAATTGGACAAAGTAGGAATTTTCCGAAATCCCGACGGCTTGTAACTGATTTAAGGCTTATTTTTCGGATAGATCGTTTCATTCCCTTCAACATACTAAACTTTCTAGGTTAAACATCTTTTTCTTCAACCCTTATGCAACTTTGAACTCGAGCACTATCCATTCCAACGTTTAAGGGTAATTGGGAAGAGTAGGAATTGTCCGAAATAGTATTCATCAAGTAGTCTGGAGGGGAGTGAATATACATTCGCAGGTGTATCCTAGAATTATATTCAATTCCAAGTCATGATTCTGATTATTTATTTTCTTCCTATGGTTTTACAACATTTTTTCATATTCGCTTCGAATCTGTTGTATAATAATTCTGATTCGCCAATATTCAAAATAGAAAGACTTCAGAATATCATATTCCGCATGAAACTATAAGATATAAACCCCTCTGGTTTTTTTTTTCTTAAAAATCAATTGGAGATTTCCAAAGGTGTGCGCATAAACGAAGTTCCGGCTGCTACGACCCAGCGGCCAGAATTTCAATATCGGCTGCTAACTTCACACGGGTAGAAAGAGAGTACCTATACGATCCTGTATTTTTCATCAGTAAGTTAAACCAACTCAAACGTAATATCTATGCCAAATTTCATGTTGAGTATCTTGTCAAGTATTTATACTATCAGAAAAAAGTTTTTGAAAAATTCAAACTAAAACACTTATCTCGAAAACTAAACGTTTGCGATCCCATGATTATTTTTTAAACTTAAGGAATCTGCCTTTTTTGGCGTTCTTGTTCACCCGAACAGAGTGCTTATCATCTTGCCCAAATGTCTGTAATTTTCGAATATCGAGCCAAAAATGGTCTCAATCGATTGGATTTGATTCCCTGAAGAAGAATCCGTGGAGAAAGTTGAGTCTGTCCGGCCGGCCGTATCCTCTCTAGCATCCAAAAGAGATGAGCTAGAATTTTCATATTTTCAGAATAGGTTAGTTGTCCAAATATCTTGGTCAAGTTCGTTATTGGGCCAAATCCGTCGGATGGTTCAGTAGTTATGAGCATCTGAAATTTTGTTTCCCCAATAACTACTAGAATATCCATCCGATCAAGTTGATACTTGAAATATTTGTTGAGAAAGGCTGCAGCAAAACGGCTCGCAAAATTTCGCAGAAATCGTCAAGCTAGAAAATTTTTAAAAAGTTACAAAAAAAAAATTTTTCAATACTCAATATCTCGTAAGATATTTTTCGGATTTCAATAAAAATTCGTGAATATATATTGAGGTGATGGATATCTTACTCATCCTCAAATTTCATTGTCGTAGCTCTTTTCCATCTATAGATATGATCATTTTTTCATTTACTCAAAAGAAAAAGAAATACATACGTCATACGATGATTTTCTTTGAACGATGGCCATCACAGATCGATACTCGATTGACAAATGCCATGCTCATTAATCAGTGTCAGTTGGCGAAATATTAATCAAAAAAATTTATAACGGGAAATCATAGAGATAGAATTCAATGTCGGTGGCTGAAATAATATACGTTGTCAAATTTCAGAAAAGCACTGACGTAAGTTTTTAGGGGAAGGGAATTATAGCTTCGAACAAAACTTGGGGAAAATTATGAGTAGTTATTTTTAATTTGAGATATAGGTCTGTTCATTCTTTAGGCGTTCATATTTGCATCACATTGTCCCAGAGTACGGGAAAAGACTATTGTTCACCTGATCAGAGTGCTAAATTTTTCATTTGTACATTCAGTTCAGGAACTTATGGTTAAAAAAATTAAAAAGCACTAACATGAGATCAGGAGTTTCTGCACAATTGTTCTAGAGTCTGCTCCCGTATTCTGTTTTCTGTGTTATACCAATACAACTGCCACGAACAAATGAATGAACAAATTTAGATCTCAAATTAAAATTAATTACTCACAGTTTTCCTCAAGCTTTGTACGAAGCTCAAAATCCTTCTAAAACTCGATCAAAAGTGGGCATATCAAATACACCGGAAACCATTAAGAATATTTTTATTTCACTAAGCTCTAGTTCTTTAAAATACCTCATTTTACGTGCAAATTACAAATATCTTGAATTGAGAATAACCAAGCTAACATGTTCTTCAAAATATAATCACAATACATATGGCAAGATAATAAAGAAAATTTATCTATCGATAAATAAGGTCTTCTATCATCATTCCAGAATTTACTACGGGCAAACATTTATCCTTTGAAATACCTTATTTATTCATATCCAAATTAGACAAAAGCGATGATTTTTCGGAATCGAATATTCTGAATTACATTGAACTTTTTCAGAACACGAATTTGGCTTGTTAATTTTAACGAGATACATTAAACCATAATATATCAATATAATTTCACCGTAAATGAACTATTTCGATTAATATTCCACCAACTGATACTGTATTAATGAGTCCCATCAATGTCATTCGAATTCGTATCTTTGAAATCATCGAGAATTGAAATTTCTGACGATTTTACGAAAACTTCTTATTTTTAGACGAATAATTTGGGGCTTTCTCTATGAGTTTGCAAGTAAGGGGGTGCCAGGAGATGGAAAACTTCCTGTTGTTTCGTTTTCGACCATTTCCAATTATTCAATCATCGAAGAGTCGACACGGAGAGTAAATGTCAACGTAATTAATAAACATTCAATGTAAATACTGTAATTGCTAGCCCTTGAATGAAAAAACAATCATATCTTCTGGTGGAAGAAATATACGTCAATGAAATTTGAGAATATGTAAGAAATCAATTACGTTCATATATATGCATTTTAATACGACGAATATCTTATTTGGTGTAAAGAATTGAAAATTTTTTTTTTGGAAATTATTTAAAAATTCTTTAGTGTGTCGATTTCTGCGAAATTTTTCAAGCCCTTTTGTTTCAACCTAGCTCAAATATCTTACAAGGTACAACTTAATCCGATAGCTATCCCAAATTTCATATGATTATAACTCCTGTACCATAGGATGGATTTGACCCAATGACGACCCTGACCGAAATATTTGAACGAGTATTTTATGAAAAATATGAAATCTCATCTCTTTCGGAAGATTGAGAGTATACGGCCAGCTGGACGGACATAGTCAAGTCTGACCCTGTATTTTTCAGCAGGCATCAAACCCAATCGATTGAGACCATTTTCAAACGATAGCAATGTTCTACTAGAATAAGCGCGCTATAATGAGAAAAGTCATAGCTTCCAGAAAAGAAAGCATGGAATTCTATCGCGATGCAATGTTGATATAATTTAAATAAATGCATAGCTGATGTCATATATTTTCTTGAATACGCTTCTTCTTGCCAAACTTTTAAATTACGTCAATATTTCGCCGGAAATGGTTCATATGCCACTTGTATCATAGAATGGAATACAAAAATTGAAATTTATTGTCTGTAACTCCTACAGAACACATCGAAGTTTGTCCGATGCAACAAATAACTGTGGAAAAAGTCTTCTTCTATGGAGAAGTCGAATCATTTTCCATCGTTATCTCAATTACTGAACGTTTTTCCATAGTAATCTTGAGTTCTTAATAATCGTGAAAATAAAATGGTATTTTTTTGACGCTAATTACATGGCGGCTTTAAAATTAATTACATTTTTTTTCAGTCATCCCTAAGGTCATCATTCAGCAGCTGTGGCAGTTCACCAATTTCAGCTAGTGATATTCTTCAAAGACATTCCATAAATTCTCTATTGGATCAGCACGATATCTTATCTTCTCCTGATACAGAAGGTGAGAATAAATAACTCAAACATTTCTTTATGCATCCACTTTTCATTTTTCCTAATTTTTATTAACTATCGATTTGCTAGAATACTTTTTATTTAATTATTCGAAATAGAAACATAATGCCGATAAAAAAGTCAAATTCCTTCTTTCAAGAAGTATCGGCGAAGATGCCAATAAAAGAAAACGCATATGCTGAGATAAGAACCAGATGTTTGCGGCAAAAAAAGTTTTGTTTCATAAACGCAGGTCATTTCGAACCCAGTTTTTCGTTCTCGATCACAATTCATTATCAAGGTGGCAATGTGCTGTTTGTAATGTCATATTGTAGAAAGTAAAGTGAACGCGTCCAATATATTACGCTCAGTAATTTTGACTTAAAATTTTAACTATTCAACTCGGAATTAGTAATTCGTCTTTTTTAAGAGTTTGATTTTAAACTTGTTATATTATGGCAGGTGAGACTATGTCCATCTCAGATCTACTGGGATTAAATTCCCCTCGTGGCTTGCTGAATTTTGGAAATTCGCCACCCGGACTATGCACGCCATCGCCGGTAAACTCAAACTTTCAGGTGAGTATTTCCTGTTTTATCATCCAACAATTGAATTGAGAATTGTCGCACCAGATAACAATATTTTCTATCGAATTCGTATTTTTATTTTGAAATTTTGAAGATCGTAGTAACTTCAGTGTTACCAATACATCGTTAGTAATTTTTTAGAATTCATGATGGCTGCTATACTTCCTGAATTTGAATTTGCCGCTCTAATGAATAAGAGTCAGGTTTCTTCAATTTTTCATAGTTATATTCTGATATAAGTATGTTTCAAACGATATGGTTTCTTTGGAAAGATTCTTATTTCAGCATGTCGACGCTGAGTTCATTGAAATTCTTCAACTTTAATTTTTGAGGATGGTCCGAATGTTATCGAAAACGGCCAATATCACCTGTTGACAAGAATATTGGTTATGTTTGGATAAATTTGATTGGTATGAAGTTACTTCAGGAAGTTGGATAAATAAAAACATAACGATATGATTTATTATTATGAGCCGAAAAAGAAAATGCTTAGCCCATTTTCGGTTTAATTGACTCAGTGATTTGTCTACACATTTTGGTGCTGTCATTTAATAAGAAAAATCTCATGTAAGGGACAACTTGTTTTTCACCACAGGATATTGGTTTTATAAAATAGTACATGGACATTTAATTATGATTGTTGATCAGTGAGACATAATAAAAACAAAAATTTTGAGTTTCTTCATGAAAGAGTATTGTATTCATTTTTGCCTTTTTGGTTGAACCGTTGTATTTCAGAGATCTCTACCATGTACGTCTTGCTTATTCATTCTAAAAAATTCATTACCGTTATGGCAACTATTTCATTTCTGATGTTTTCTGAGTTGCTTGAAATAAAAAATTATTCTTAATTTTCAGTTCAACTTTGAGGATTTGAAGCTACAATCGACTCCAGTAAATTATGCTTCTATTGCTTCTTCTGGAAAACCATATGCTGGGAAATTGAATTTGAGGAATACTCATAACAACAATTACTTCACTGCTCGTGCTTTACGAAGCACATCTTTGAGGTAAATATGATTTATAATAAAAAAATTATTTTCATAAAAAAACAAATTTTAGCGATTCATGTGGAAGCAGCAGTCCAATAGTTGGTGACCAGTCCTTGTTGAGTAATGCTAGTCGTTCAGATTCCCCAGAATCAGATAGTAGCGTTGTATCAACCCCAGACGGAAGTCTTTCAGATATATTGGTATGTTTGATGCTTTATTAGTTATCAGTTGATATTTTAAATGTTTTGTTCTTTCAGAACTCATTGACTTTGAATGATCCTCTGTCCAGAAATATTTTTAATGGTAACAATAACAACAGTCCATCGAATGAACTGGATATATCGAGTATTCAAAATTTACAAGCCATTCAAGCTTTGAAGTATTTGCAGCAACCTCAGTCCCTGCTTGGGTCTCTTATACCTTCCGCCTGTTCGCATAAGGTATTTATTATTTTAATTTTATCCTTTCAATATTATTTTTATTTAATTTGAGTAAGTTATTATGAAAATAAATTATAATTCCTTATGAGGGATTCGAATTCTGCAAAACTATGCTATTTTCAGAGAGTATATTTTTGAATTTTATCTTGAATATGGTGAACTGGAGGTTTCATATTTGCTCTGGTTGCGTATTATAAAATTGTACTCCAATATTATGGGTTTTTTTTAACCTCCTATTTGGCTGTATGATATCTGTTTGTTCCTAGTGTTATATTCATGTCATTCTAGATGCTTCATACATGGTGTCTCAAGTTCGAGTGCCTATTAGACATTTCTGGAGAACTAGACATATTTGAAATCTGAAATTTGGGATTATGATATTGTTCGAAGTTCTCTACAGAGCTAAAATAATCTCGAAGTCTAAAAACTTCCGGTTATACAGGGAGTGAAAATATATTCAACGAAAAAGTTTTCTTTCAAGTTCTCCTCCATTCCTGGTATGATCGAGTATTCAATAGTGAATACATTTCTGTTAAAACCATTGTATTAAATCGAATAGTTTTCAAAATATCTAGAAAAAACTGGAAAAAAGTCGAATATGTTCAGTCAGTAATATGTTCATTATTTTTATTTTAAATATCCTGAGCGTAAACCGCTTTTACAACATCGAAAAGGAAGGATGTGAAAAGGTCATGCATCTATTGAATTCAAAATATCATCACAGGGTGTTTCAAATTTTGTGTTGAAAATTGTGATATTAAATTGGCCATAACTTCTGTTTTTTTTATAATTGTGTTGGATTCTGCGGTCAAAAATAATGATAGTTTTCTCACATGATTATGCTCCTAAATTCAATAATTTCTGAGTTATTCGAGATTTTCTGGATTTATGGTGTAATGAGAGTCAAATTGATTGCATCTAAAAAAATTCAATGAATATTCTTTCAAAACCATGGGAACACTCTACCAGTAGAAGATGAATTATCTGTTAATAATTCACAAGGGTGTTATTGTTATTTGTTATCTTCATTTCTCGATTTAACAAAATGAACCATTATTCTAATTACGAAATTCTGGATCTATTTTATATACATGGTGAATGTGACAGAATTATTAGTAGAATCTGCCGGGCCTTCAGAAGTATCCCCATTTACCTTCCATGACGGAGCAGATCTTTTTGAAAATATGTTTCAAAGTTTTGGATGTGTAAGAGCCCCTAAAGAATACAAAAGAAGGGTAGTTGATGATGAGAAAATGAAATTAGTGTTTTGACTTATTTCAAGTGAATGAAAATGCATCTATTCAAGTGCAGCTCATGAAATCGATTTAGACAGAAATTCAGTGCACCGAATTTTGAAAAAACACAACATGCATGACTACAAATATGAGAAAGTTCGTGCATTAGAACCAGGTGACTACATAAAAAGGTTAAATTTTTGTAGAGGAATATTAGAGGAACTTGAAAATGATGAAAAATTTTTGAAAATGGTTCGCACGAGGTGTCTTAAGAACTGAATGCAATGTTTGGTAATCGATGGATCGGACGCCGTTCTTCACTGTTTTGGCCCCCACGCTCTCCCGATCTTACTCTCTTACATTTTTATTTATGGGGTAAAATAAAAAACATAGTCTATGAATCTCCTATTGAAAGCAAAGAAGATGTGAAACGGTGTGTGGAGGATGCTTTCCACTCACTAAAAGGGGAGGAAATTGAGCGAGCGACTAACCGAGGTATTTCAAGACATATTCGAAAGTGTGTGGAACAAAATGGTTACCATATTGAAACTCTTACCTGATCATTTATTTTGTTAATTGCAGTTTTGAAACGTATTTTTATTTTTATTATTATAATTTATTTATAATCATAATTCGGTGTACTGAAGTAGCGAATCTATTTAATGTGTTTCCTATTGAAGAGATGAATTCTCATTCGCTTCGAAATAAGTCACAATACTAATTTCATTAACTGCCCTTTTTTTTGTATTCTTTAGGGTCTCTTACAATCCAAACTTTGGAAAGTTTGAAACATTTTTTCAAAAATTGTAAAAAAAAAATGGGGATACTTCTCATTGGATACTCAACATTTTGTGTCATCCACCATGGATTTGAAATAAACAATATCATTAAGTGCATTTGAATGTGTATTGCGTATACAATTTTTTGAAAAACAGAAGTTATGGCCAATTTAAGATCAACAACAACAATTTTCAACACAAAATTTGAAACACCCTGTGACGATATTTTTTAAATCTAAAAGATGCATGACCTTTTCACATCCTTCCTATTCGATGTTGTAAAAACAGTTTACGCTCAGGATATTTAAAATAAGAATAATGAACATGTTTCTGACTGAACGTATTTGACTTTTTTTCCAGTTTTTTTTTTTTGATATTTTGAATACTATTCGATTTAATACATTGGCTTTAACAGAAATGTTTTCACTATTGAATAATCGATCATACCAGCATTGGAAAACTTGAAAAAAAATTTTTTCGTCGAATTTATTTTCACTCCCTGTATAACCTTTTTGGGCTTCGAAAATATTTAAGCTCTGTAGGGAACTTCGAACAATATCATAATCCCAATTTTCAGATTTCAAATATGTCTAGTTTTCCGGAAACGTCTAATAGGCACTTGAACTTGAGACACCCTGTATACATATTCAAGTTTTCTCTCACATCTACCAATCTTTTGGATATCACTTATTATAACATTATAATGTGTCCCCTAAAGTTCAGTTTGAAGTCCAATGTCATCACAAATTCTCAATTACTTACGACAACAAACAACAGTTGATATGATAGGTGAAAAATTATGACTGATGATTTTGCACTAAATGATGATTAAGTATGAATGAATGAATGAGTTATTGTTTCAGCAAATACTTGACAAGTGGAATGACAACCAATCCCCCTTGTTGAATCTGTTGCCTGATACCATACATCTGGATAGAGCTGCTCGTTTTCACAGATCAGCAGCATGTAAGTGGATCATCTTCCTGACTCCAATTAGTTTTTTTTAACAATAGTGTAAAATATTTAATAATAATAATAAAGTTTATTGAGGTAAACTCAAATGTAGATCATATGGAATACAATTAACTGAGCTGAATTCAGTAAATTCTATATAAGGTCCAATATACTTCAATAAACAAATTATAACTCAAAAAGTTCAAAATTTGTTAGTGGAGAACTGGAGAATAGTGTACCATTTAATAACATTATTTAATAGACATCTGTCAGTGGTGAAAGTAATGATCCAAGTAGTAGTAACCGGTTATTATTTTGATCCATCTAGCAGTTATTGCTGGTTCTTCTTGGTTATTCCTTCAAATCGAGAAAGAATAACCAGAAATTATCGCTTGAATGCTCGGGTTTGGTTATCTGTGCTGTCAATCTTTTGATTCACGTTTATTTATGTTCATAGGTTATCTGAGCATTTATCTGATTCAGACAGCACTGAAAGGAGAGTTGATATTTCACCTCTTACAATTAAAAATTACATATGCATATGTTCTAAATACTTAACAGAAATCTCCTATTTTTAGCACTCTTGTTCACCTGAACAGAGTGCTTATCAATTTGCCCAAATGTCTGTATCCTTTTTTTTTTGGGCGAAAATGGTATATTTAAATCGTTTTGGTTGGACTAGCTGATGAATAATCGTGGTCAAAATCTATTCTATCCGTCCGTGACGTGAGCACGATAATTCTCGAACGGATAGAGCTAGATTTTCAGGGTAGGTTTAAGGTATAAATATATCGGCTCAGTTCTTTAACTGGTCAAATTGGCCTAATAATTTAAGGGAAGAAATTTTTTTCTAATGACTTTTCAGGTAAATTTTCTAATGATGCAGTTCTATCATACGAATACATTGATAGCATTATTGACTTCGACATATTATATATATAATATTAAGTCATTTTTCATTTGGATCATATATACTTGTTTATTTATATAAATTTGAAAATTTTTCAATTTTTCATTTTACACTGCTGTGCTAGGTCAGTATGTATCTTTCATTATGCATATTCAGGATTTTTTTAAAACGCCCAGTCCCAAAGCTTAGATGAACAAAAGACATTTTTATAGGCAATTTT